>PVJC01031580.1:0-20475 GCA_004026665.1 Murina feae | reverse complement strand
GTTCTTCATTAGTCCAGTGGGAAGAAACGTCAAATCAAAATAAAACAAAATTCAAATGACAGGATGGAGAAGTGAGAGACACCCGTTCAGAACCACACCAAGTTCTTGCCCTCTGTCTGCATGTTGCCTCCAGTTTCCTATGTTGCTCACAACTCTGTATTGTGTGTCCCTGGCTGCCCCTGGTCCTGCATTGCTGCACTGGCCTGGACTAGAGACCTGCACTTCACTCTTAGTTCCTCTCTCTTCCTCAGCCATCGCATCCAGAGGACTGCCAAGTAAGCCCTGGCAATCCAACCTCCCAAATGTCCCTCAAAGCCAACACCTCGCCTTAGCTCCTCTGCCACTTCCAGTACTAATACACTGCCAGTGACGGCTCATGGTCCTTTATTTTTACTCTTCTCCAAGTTTTTCTTTTTAAAAAAGACCCACATATTTTTATTGATTTCAGAGAGGAAGGAAGAGGGAGAGGGAGAGATAGAAACATCAATGATGAGAGAGAATCATTGATCAACTGCCTCCTGCATGCACCCTACTGGGGATCAAGCCCATAACCTGGGCATGTGTCCTTGACTGGAATTGAACCCAGGACCTTTCAGTCCACAGAACAATGTTCTGTCCACTGAGTCAAACCAGCTAGGGTTCCAAGTCTTTTTTTTTTTTTTTACTCAGCAATCAGAGATCTGTTAAAAGGCAAAAGTGATCTTATAGCCCTCGTGTTGAAAACATTTCCACAACTTTCCATCACCTCAGGGTGACACCCAGCTTGAACCTTTTGTGGCCAAAGAGGATCCTCCTAACCATGACCCATGGTCCCCAATGCCCTCTCGGTTACCTATTTCTACTCCCCTGCCCCCCTGGTCCCACCTTTCTGCTGCCATTGGCTAGCTTCAATTTATTTTTTGGTTTAGAGCTTAACTATGACTTCCTCTGAGAAGCTTTCCAACTCTACTATACTCTGCTTTACACCCCACATGTGCTTCCATTGCTTTCCAAACCCCTCAGTCATAACACCTAGCATGTTATGCCTTGTGGAGCAGCATCAGACTACTGTCCCCTTGCCAGGCTGTGCTCTGTGATAGCAGGTGTTACCTCTCCAGCTCAGTTCCAAGAACATAGTAGGTTCTCTCTCTCTCTCTCTCTCTCTCTCTCTCTCTCTCTCTCTCTCTCTCTCTCTATATATATATATATATATATATATATATATATCTCAAGAGATCAGAACATCCGGGATGACCGGTCGCTATGATGCACACTGTGGCTGGCCAACCAGCCCAATCAGGGGTGGAGCCATCCAGCCAACCTCCCGCAGCCCCAACCCCTGGCTGGCCCAGCTCCCGTCAGCCCCAATCATGGCGGGCGGCCAGACTCCACCTGTGCACAAATTCCTGCACCAGGCCTTTAAGTATATTGATAAAAATCTTTAAGGATCCTTTTAAATCCTTTCAAAGCATCCTTTTGAGAATGAGAGTGAGGGAGAGAAAACCAGTTAGGAATGAAACCAAAATTATCTTGGGTGTGGGCACGAGTACTTTTCTTGTACAGAAAGGGATGGCTCAGTTTCCTCCCCATTGTCTGCCCTCCCATCCCTTATTTCTCTCCATATCCCTCTCCTGATCAGGATCCGGGCTCTCATTCCTCTTTACTTGACAGTCAGCAAAGGGCCTAAATTGGGATATTTTCCAAAGGCAGGTTGAGTAAGCACCGACTGAGCTGACCCTGATGGAAATGCTTAAGAAGCTTTGCAGGAGGATTAAGCAGCCTTCTTTAATCTTACTTCCTTCTGGGTGGCGGGAGCGGAGTCCAGCGTGTGGGCAAGGCTGTGCCACACACTGAGTTTCAGGTGTGGGGGGTTTGTGTGTCCCAGCCTCTGAGTCTCAGGTGTGGGGGGATTATGCACAGGGGGAGCTGGCAGTGGGTAGGAGGAGAGACGTGGTAAAAAGGCAATTGTTTCCATTTCAACATCTTAATAGCCTCACTGAGCATCTTCTCATTGCTCCTTCTTTACTTGCAGTTCAGAAAGCTTTCCTATTTCTAAATGGGTAGTGGTGTCATTTGTGGTTGGGAAAGTCTAGGTTTGTGGATTAAAAAGAAACCAAGGCTAAACCCAGAGACACAGAAGCAAAAGAGGATCTATTCCGGGTCACATCACCTGAGTCCTTGCAGGGGACACAGGGGGCTCAGTCACGCCTCGGGAACGCATCTCAGATCATCTGCTATTTTCACAAGTGTCCTGTTGTGTGGCCTGGGATACAGTGTCTGTCCCTCTGTCCCCAGTACTCCCCATAGAACAAAGATTCTCTTGCATGAGAGTTTCTGAAAAGCCTTGCAAAAGGAGAGTTAACATTTTTTACAAAATCTGGGGTATGTCCTGACTTGGATGATTCAGATTTGTAGAGATTTTGTTAATATGGATTAAAGACAAGAGCAAATGACTTCTGAGTGGGAGGGGGAAATTTCATTGGCTACTAAAGAAGGAGAGACATTTAAGGGTTGTCCAACTCATCACTGACAGAGCACTGAGTACTGAAGGCTTCCCCTCAGATTGCGCAGTCCTGTATTGGCCGAGGGTTGGGCTTGGCTTGCTTTTTGCCATATCAGGTCAAGGTGGTGCCTCTTCCAGGAACTCCATACAGAGCTCAATCAGTTCATGCTCCACTGGAGGCTCCTTTCAGCTTGAAGGTTGACAGTTGAGTTCCTATGTGGAGGCTCATCCTTAGCACAGCCTCAAATGTAGGAAGCAGGAGCAAATGTTAATTGGGTAACATGTAGAGTTTGTGCTGTCTAGTTTCATGTACTCCGAGTGGGTTTCCGAGTGTCTGGAAATTCCAAATATTGTACCTAGCACCCCCTGAGATTTTTAACTGTTTTCTTTGTTTCTGATGGCACAACATCTATTTCCAAATATTTCTTATGCAGGCTGCAGGCTGCTGCATTGGGCCTTTTAAACCCCAGGGGAGCATGAGGATATATCACCTCATTTCAGTTTACCTCGATCTATTGTTTCGGGTTTTAATTTCAATATTGGAAAGCGAGTCTCCCCCCGAATTGCTCTGGCTTTCTTTGCATTCACATCCACACTGTTCTTGGTATTCTGTATACCTGCGTGAATTTCTCTCACAGACTCAAGGGTGTCATTGCACTTGTGTATTAATAATGCATCTGATTCATTACTGCTGCATCCCGAGCAGTATGACCTCAGGGTATGAACCAGACAGTTAAGACCAAGAATCATTTCACCTAGAACAGATCTGCTTTAAAAAAAAATAAAACCATCTTTAGGAATTTCAGGAGAGTGGGAATTTAATAGATGACGCTGATTTTGAAAAACAAAGATTTAACCCTAAAACTGCTTCTCTCAGTCTTTTGTCTCATTAGGAATAGGACACTGGCCTCAGTCTGACCTCCAACCACCAGCCTTATCCTTTACTGAGCATCTCGGTAGCAGCTCTCCCAGCAGAGGACCACCCTCAAATTTGCAGCTGTTCCATCATTGCTTAGCCAGTAACATAAAGAGGCAGGGAGCTCATCTGAATGTCCCAGGAATCCTGGGTATTTTATGTACAGCATGCTTGGGGGTTGGACAAAAACTGGGGGGTTTTGGCAAAGGTTATCCTGGAGGGGCTGCCGAGCTTCTGTACCCGCCATCTGCCCTGCCCCATCCCCCACTCTGGCTCTGCTTTTCCGAGTTAGCTCATTGCCTAGCACAAGGCGTCGGCCACACAGTTCAAAGGAACAACCACCACCAGCCCCTACATCCACCATCCTGAGCCTTGCCACTGCTGCTTTGTGTCACTGGGTTAATGTCAGTGATGATGGCTGAATATGGTCCTAACCTCACAGGGGATAAGAGGAAGAGGTTGGTGCCAGCCACTGCCGCTGGGTTTGAATGGTACCACTTACCGTCTTTGCAAAAAGGGTGGTTAGGAGGATCCTCTCTTGCCTGGGCTCATTTCCAAACAGATGTTTTTGTCACCAACAGAACTGAAAATGATGGGCGTGGAACGGGGTCTTCCCAAAGAACGCCCCGATCTTGCTTATGCTCACACATTAGCAGGGTTTTGCATCCAACAGTTCTCAGCTGCAGGAGTCTGAGAGGGTCAATGACGTGAAATCTCCCTCCTTGCTTCAGAGCCCACCTTCACGCTACAGTGCATCCTTCACAGTGATTTCCAGGGAATTAATTTTCAGTGGCTCTCTCCTATCCTGTCAGAATCTCTGCCGAGGGGCTCCCGCTCCCCCAGGCCTGATTGAAACCAGACTCTCTCCTGCTGACTCCAGAAATGGCTGAAACACATTGAAGTCGAACAGAAGGCACTATTTTAAACACTTTGGAGGCTCTCTACCTAGTGACGTGGACGAAAATCTCACAAGGTGCAGATGTATCCTTCCTGGAGGGGAAACCAGACCCTCCTAGGCTCTGAAGCCAGACATTTGCATATTAATAGAGTCTACGGGCTTGTAGAGCTGGGCTGGGATATTAGAATCCATCAAGCACAACTCGGTGCAGCAGTTGGCCTGTTGGAAATGCATAGAAAGGTGATTATTTAACATCTAGTGAGGCAGAAATACTCCATTTTCAGAGACAAGCCACACTTTGATGCAATATTAAAGGCAACATTCATTCACTCATTCAACCCATAGTGACTACCTCGGGTGTCAGGCATTGTCAGTAACTGGAGATACTGGAGAAAAATCATGTCGAAGTCTGTTGCTATAGCACTTATCTCTACTGTTTATCTGGACTCATCAGTTGTCTGTGCATCAGCCTTTCCATCAAGCATTTATGCAGAGTTTAACAGGAATTATAGTATCTTATCTGTGTTTCTCATTAGTTGCGCATCCTCAATCTCCCCACAGAGAGTTAGTACATGGAAAAGGCACTCGGCAAACGTTTGTACCGGTTGTTTTACATAAGCTCCGGGTCATGGAGTTTTCAAGGTCAAACCCTAAGGGACAGCCAAGGTAGCTAATTATCAGCCTCCCGTTTTTTTAACAGATGAGGACACAGATTTGAAGAGTTTGGTTTGCTTGCCAATCATTGGTGGAGGCAAGATCGGACCCCGCTTGTCCTAATTGCTTTCTGGTGAATCTTTCTACTGGGTAAGGGCATGACAAAAACCTATCCAGTCTGGCTGAATAATCCTCTAAGAGACCATCTAGTCCAACAGTTTTCAACTCTGGAGACACATTTACAATCACCTGGAGGAGCATGTAAAATGAGGTGACCAGACATCCCGCTTTTGGCGGGACAGTCTGATTTTTAACAATTTGTCCCGCGTCCTGCAGCATTTTTAAAAAGTCCCGATTACTCTTTGTAATATTTTAAGTAATAATAAAAAAAAAGAAAAAAATACCCCCCCCCCCGCCCCGTCAATGGTGTACCACTTTAAATCTGGTCACCTTAATGTAAAACCACCGAAGAATGGAGTCCAACCTCCCCAAATTTCAGTGTACTTGATTTGGGGCCAGGTTCGGACCTTTGCATTTTTAAAAGGATGTCCTAGCTGATTCTTATGTGTGGCTTGTAGGGCCAACTTGAATGGACCATTCACCGATGCAATCTACCGCCATGTTCATTCATC
Organism: Murina feae; assembly: GCA_004026665.1. NCBI lineage: Eukaryota > Metazoa > Chordata > Mammalia > Chiroptera > Vespertilionidae > Murina > Murina feae. The sequence continues at coordinate 14,893 of PVJC01031580.1, read as the reverse complement.
TCCTTCTACATATGCCTTAAGCATTCATTTAACGGGAGAGACATACATAGACAACCTCCAAAGACGGCCCTATCCTTGGTCAGGGAGGTTCCTCCAGGTCCCAGCACATCACAGGCACGTTCCACACACCTTCCCCAGGGACTGGACATCCCTACCGAGCAGGGTTAGCCAGCAAAGCCCACCAGGCTAGCAGCCTGCCCTGCTTTCCAAGTTCACCTCCCCCAGGAGCCACCCAGAGCCCTGGCCCCATCTGCTGGGACCACGGTCGTGTCCGGGGCCATCGGGGCCACGGCAGAAGGCACCAGGGGTTCGTCTGCCTTTATTTACTTTTAATTAGAATCTTCCTTCGTGGCGCTGTCCTCTCGGGGATTGTGTGGTGTGGCTGCGGCTGTGCCCGGCGCTGCTCCCCCTGTCTCTGAATTTCACCCAGATAATTGATTTTGGTCTGTTCCCTGACACTTGCCTTGGCGGTACAGGGTGTTATTAGGGCCTTTGTTCCATTTTTGAGTGACAAAGCCTTTACAAGCCAGCCAAGCAAGAGCAATTGTTGCATCTCTCACTTTTCTTATTAACTAACAGAGAATTGCAGGCAGCTTGAAACCCGCTGAGAGAAATAATAACATAAGCGGCAGCTTGGGAGCAAAGTGGGGTCCTTTCAAGCACAACAGCCTGGCGAGATTAACAAGAGCCCTCCACGCACTTATCTGCTGGATCCCAGCTCTCCAAGTGTGCCTCCCGTCCCTCCATCCTCCCCAGTGCCATCTCCTGTCTGCGCCGGACACTCTCCTCCCGGAGCAGCACCGAGGTCCTTGGACAAGAGGGGCCATCTGGGGTTCCGGGGGCGGCGGAACCCCCACATCCACACGGGAGCCTGGTGCGCCTCAGTTCTCCTGGGAACTGGAATCACCCACCCCAATGATCATTGCTGGCTGGTGTTTAGGAGTTTCTGTGCTCGCTTTTCCAATAGACATGTTTATTATGAAAGATTTTAAACATACAAGAGAGGAAAAGGGAAAATGAATATTAGTGCATCTCCCACTCAGATTAACAAACATTATGTCCCTCATGCTGGGGAAGTCTCCTGAGAACCCTTCTTTAATCTCCTCCCCTCCCCTCTTCCCTCCCCACAGAATTCAATACTGTTCCAAATGCGATGGGTATCACTTCCCGGCATGTTCATGTAGCTACCACATATGTGTCACCAAGCAACATGAAATACTGCAGGCACCGTACTACAGTTGCACAAGTGTTATCATTCCATGTGTATTTGACAACCTTAAAGAATATTGTGTGATATTCTTCCACATGATATGTGAATTAAAGTTCCTTAATGTTTACCAGAGGACTCTATTCCTATGATATGTCACCATAATGGACTTGCCTATTTGTTCGGTTGCTTTTGTCATGTTGCAGTGACAGCGTCACTGCCATCATTCTGGGTTCATACCTCTTCATGCACACACAGTCCTGGATGTGGATTTCAGGTTGTGAGAGTTGTATGTCTTTAACTGCAGTGGGTGATTCCAAATACCTCCAAAGGGATTTCCTCCTAAGAGTGTAAGAAGAGGAAAAGGAGGATCTACTAGTCCCATTTCACATGTGAGCACTGAGAACTGGAGTTGCCCTTTGCGTACCCAGGAAAACCTTAGCCCTGGGGTAGGAAAACCACCTCCCCGGAGTTTTCACTCTTGTTCCCCCACCATCAGGGTATCTCAGCTGAACAGAAGCATCCCAATGTCCTCCTGGAATTGGGAGCTCATCCTTTGCTCCTGGTTGCCTTGGTGACTTGGACCCCGCTCCTAGAGTCACTGATGGGCAGGACCCTTAGTCATAGACACTCTTTCTTGTGGCCCACGCTGAATGGTTCCTGGCAAGGTGCTCTCCCTAACCACCCTGGGCTCCAAACAAACTGGCTCTCTCTCCTCCCGCTCTGTGCACACTCAGAGTCAGGTGGGCACTCTGGCAAAAACCTGGGCTTTGCAGGAAGAGTCTGCCTTGAATTTGTAGTCTCACCCTCATCAATGTTGTGGTCACACACAAGTACTTAACTTCTCAGGTTGTGCTGCCTCGTCTGTGAGTGGAGAAAAATCACCCCACCCTTACAGAAACGCAGCAGAGCATGAGGTGCCATTTTGGCACTTGGTAATGGCCGTGAACCACGGACAAGGTCCTTGAGTACAGGTTGGTTCTGTATGTCTGCCCAAGGGTGGCCTGGATGCCTGCTGAAGGTGCCTCCCTCTTGTATGACTCCAAATCCCAGGGTCAGAGCACACTGGGGATTCTCACTTCATGGATGGATCGTGTCAATTCAAGAAAAAGGAAGGTTTAGCCTGAGCTGGTTTGGCTCAGTGGATGGAGTGTCAGCCTTCAGACTAAAGGGTCCCAGGTTCGATCCTGGTCAAGGGCACATGCCCGGGTTGTGGGCTCCATCCCCGGTAGGGGATGTGCAGGAGGCAGCTGATCAGTGATTCTCATCATTGATGTCTCTATCTCTCTCTCCCTCTCCATTCCTCTCTGAAATCAATAAAAAATATTTTTAAAAAAGAAAAAAAGGTGGGCTTAGGAGAGCACTTTTAGACCCACCCCCTCTTACCCTAAGGGGAGACAAGTAGAACCAGTTTCTTCAAGGACAATGTCTCAGATGTGAATATGTAAGAACTGTGTCTTGAACCTCTTCTTCACCTCTGTGTAATTATACTTTGGGGAGGTGAAGGAATATTTTCCTTTATCTCTCAAGAAAAACTCAGAAGTGTCGACCCCTCTCAGCTCCCCTCAGAGGTGGGAGGGTGAGTTAGAGTCCACTGTCTGCCATAGGGCTCAGAGCAGTGATATTTTTATGCTGCTTTCTTCCTCACAATTCTCATTGTTTTTTCATGCAATTCTCATCTCACCCCATTTAATTATCCTTCCTTTCTCCTTTCTGTCTTCAACTCCACCCCCTCCTGGTGCTTTTCCTTCTAACTCTCTACTCATGTTTCCTTCCTCATTCTCTGTGGCCTCCAGGCAGCCCCCATTCTGGCTCCAAAGACTCTCATGCAGCCCTCTTGAATGAATGATTATTGAAAGGAATAGAATTGTTTAAAACCACAACAATGTTTTCCACACACAATGTGTGAGATGTGCAATGAGAAAGCACAGCGGCACTAAATAAATTATGGTTTAAAAAATGCTAAGTTACCGACCTGTCAAAAATGCTGAACCCGTCAAATCAGTGGGAAGAATAAGAGTATGTGTAGAGCCAGCTTCTCTTCTTTTGTGAGGCATAGAGGCCCTCCTATCAGCCGGTTTCACTGTCTTGAATGAAGAACTGATAAAGGGAAGGAAAATAAAACTCCAGTGAATCCTTTTTTCTACTTTTGTGTGGAATTCAGGTGTGTTCCCATAGTTGAGTGAAGGGCTCATTACCTCTTCACCAGCTTAATGACATCTTATTCCATAGGACAGGGCAGATGGGAAAAGAGAAAGTATAAAGACCAAAGTGGGGGTGGATGTGGCATTTCAATATTCAAGGACTGATTTGCTTCTCAAAAACGGAAGGTTTAAAAGGAAAGCCAGATACACTGGAAAATACTGTGAATAGACTAACAGGCAATATCTTTTTAAGCATAGAGCAGTAGCTTTTCCTTTTGTTTTCTTTTTAACACTCAAAGGAAGTCAGGAGACCAGTGAGCTGATCTTTAATCCCCTAGGAGTCTGGCTTTCATAGAGGGACCTGAAAGTTAGAGTTAAAAATGGGGGAGAAAGCCCTAACCAGTTTGGCTCAGTGGATAGAGCATCAGCCTGCAGACTGAAGGGTCCCGGGTTTGATTCCACTCAAGGGCATTGGTTGCAGGCACATCCCCAGTAGGTGGTGTACAGGAGGCAGCTGATCAATGTTTCTCTCTCATCGATGTTTCTAACTCTCTATCCCTCTTTCTTCCTCTCTGTAAAAAAAAAATCAATAAAATACATTTTTAAAAATGGGGGAGAAAATTGTAACACTTGGGAAGTGAGTTACACTAATGGTGAGAAACATGGGAGACCCTGAGACTATGAAAATTCCTTATTGATTCTTAGCAGATTAATTTCTTCTCCAAGGTTGGATCAAGAAAATCTGGCCACTGGAGTCAGGGCAGAATCCAAACAGATTCTTACCCTGAAGACATTCACAACTTCTTTGGATTCTTCTAAATCTGTTGGTTCTGTCTCTCAGAGGAAGATTAAATGGCCAAGGCATTAGTTGAGTATGAAATTAGATTTGGGAAAGGATATTATAAACATAGGGAGCTCGCCTGACCCACAGGAGAGGCGTATCACATCTCGGTTGAATAAAGGAATTTGCTGTGAGCCGCCCGGATGACCTGTGACAAGTTCTAATTAACAAGTATCTGGTTTTTGTCCTCTGTTAACTGTAGATAATACTTCTTGCTTGATCTTAATAGAACAGAAGATAAGTCCTTAAAAATGCTTCAGGCTCTAGTAGACTTTGCTCAGTGGATAGAGCCTCAGCCTGTGGACTGAAGAGTCCCAGGTTTGATTCTGGCAAAGGACCCATGCCTGGGTTGCAGGCTCAATCCCCAGTAGGGGGTGTGCAGGAGGTAGCTGATCAGTGATTCTCTCTCATCATTGATGTTTCTCTCTCTCTCCCTCTCCCTTCCTCTCTGAAATCAATGTGTGTGTGTGTGTGTGTGTGTGACATTGGACAAAAAGAATAGAAATATAATAATTATTTTTGTTATCATTGCTTAATAGAAAAGAGCATTTTCCTATCATGTCTATATATTATAAGGTGTTTTTATCTTCTTCAAATTGCCCTGATGTACATTACTTAAAATAAAATAAATTTTTTAAAAATGAAACAACTTTCAGTTAGCGAAGTAAAGGTGGTTATGTTATTTCAACTGGAACTAAATGGATTTCAATGGCTAACCCCAAACATGGAAGGCTGTTACTTTGACCTGTGTTTACATTTTAAGTGTCCAAACACAACGATGTAAGTCGGGAAGATCGGAGAGTAAGGGGAAGACTTCATAGGTTTTGTTTGTTCTCTGAGCATTTCAAGGCTGTGTGTGATTACAGTGTTAGTTGCATTTAAGTGCTTTGTTTTCCCCTGGGTTACAAACATCCAGGGGAGGAGGGAGGATAAGAGGATAAAGAGAATTGAAAAGAATTCTCAAAAGGCCTTGTGGAGCACATCAGCTGAGAAGTGAGTTATAAATGAATCTGAGAAAGAGACATTTAATTTCCTTCCACACAAGCTGGAGGCTAAAGAGAACTCACTGGGCATAACTTTACTTACCAGCAAATTGTAAAAACTCTTCAGTGAAGGGGAAAATAATTCAAGCCGTTCGGTGATTGTTCTCCCTCGCGTTCATGGGGCATGTTGCAGTGTGTTTCTCTCTGCAATTCTGCATTATTCACAACGATTTGTTGTGTGCCCACTGGGTTCTAGGTGAGTACTGGGCTTAGGAACATATGGTGCAAAGAAATCTAAGGTACGGGTTATGAGAAAGGAAGTGACCTCTATGGGAGTAGATCCTTGAGTGGACTAGAGAAAAAGGTTCATGACCTTGTTACAAAAGGTCATGAACCTTTTAACAGGGTCATGAACCCAGAAGTTAGGGTTTTGGATAAGTTACAGGGATTTCAAAGTCTTTAATGAACAAGGAAAGTGACAAGAAGGTCAGGAAGAAGGCAACAAGGGGAAAAGTAGGTGTAATTGACAAATGAGAAAGAGTCAAAGGAGCAATTTTAACAAGGTGAATAAGTAATTGTCTGGAAGGGGCAATGGTAAGTTGGAAGGACACCTCCACACCTACAGGCTCTGAAGCAGCTAAGGTTCCAAATAGAGCAGGGTCCTCGTTCAACCAGATGCAGACAGCTGGAACCATTGGCTGAGGTAAGAAATTGATCATGATATCCTGAGAAGTTAATATGGGAAATATCCAAAATGACACTGACGAATGAGAGAGGAATAGAAGACAATGGAACAAAGGTGAGGGGTGAAAGGGCTGGGTTTTCTCATGTTGATCCTGACAGAGGTAAAAAGGGATGAGAACCAGGGTGGTTAGAGGTGCAGCCTCAGAAGTCCCTTTGAGGAGGATGTGTGCCAGTTACAAATGGCCAGAGTGTGGTTTCCAGAGCTTTCTGAAGTGAGCTCCAGAATCTGCAGTCTCCGCCAGCAGGGACAGTGTGGTTGGAGACACAGGTGTGTGCTTTCTGTATGCACACAGCCCGGGATAGTGGCATTTCCACAGCCTGTGTGTAGATGAAGACTGATGGTGGCACTGCTCACCGGGAGTGCTTTCATTCATTCGCTCATGCGTGAATCCATTATTTTCAAAATTCATTCAACAATTGTTTTTGAGTCTCTAGTTGGTACCAGACTCTGGGCACACATTGCTGAGTGAAAAATGTTACTTCCACCTTCGTGTTTCTGATATTTACTTGGGAAAGATAGAAAATAAATAGCAAGCAAACTCAATGGACATAAATGTAATTATATGTTGGGGAAGTGCTGTTCAGGTAAAAAGCATGATGCCATGACAGAACATAAAAGGAGATACATATAGAGACTTAGGGTCTGTCTACACCGAGAGCTTGGGGAATCTGATGAATCTGGCCATGTGACCCATGGAGGGAAAGCATTCCTGGCCAAGATGGGGAAGGGCAGTGCGAGCACTGACCCTCCTCATTGTCTCAGAGGGACCCCTTTTCCTATTTGGGAGTCATTTTTTTAACTGTAGTCGCTTTTAATATGCTGGAGGGCTTCTTTCCACGTCTATATCTAAACTTAACAAGTGAATGCAATTGCTATGGTTTGCAAAGCATGCTCCCATGTTTGATTTCCCTTGGAGGCCCTACATAACCATCAGAAAGCACTAGTGTCCCATTTTACAGAGAAGCAAACTCTGCCATGAGACTACATGGTGAGGCAAAGCAGAGAGCCGAACCTGGGCTTTGTGCCCTTGATGCACCTGGGTCCAGCAGGACTGGGCGTCTTCTCCAAGTCTCCAGGAAGCCAGGCCTCTGGGTAGTTTTCACAGGGCTCAGGCCACTATTCAAATCCTCCCACTCTCCCGTTGTAAACATGCAGACCTGCCGGGAGTCCTCGCAGTGTGTGAAGCAATACCATGCCCTGGGGAAGCCACTCTGTGAAATCCAGAGGAGAGCATTCTGGAACTGTATTTCTACCGTGGCTTTTCAGCCAAAAGTAGGTCACAGATACTTTCCCTCCAGATCCAAGTGAAAGAGAATGAATTTTACTTGACTACTCCCAGGCCAGCCCCATGTTCAGATTATCCCAGGGTTGATAGGAGTCCCTTAAATATTCATGAAAGCATAAAGGACCCCCAAATTAATCTACATAATGGAGATCGAGAGCAGGGAGGTCAGATTTCCTAGTCCGTGTGTATGGAAAGAGCCAACATTACTCAGTTCTCCTACCGAGGAAGATTCTTCTTTATACAAATGGATGGACAAAGGGGAAAAAACCCACTTCATTTGAAAACTTACTCAGACTCCCAACTCAGCCATCCAAACTAGCCACACACACTCAAACACAAGCATAAATACTCATGTCGAATTGTAGGTGTCAGAGGGAGAAGAAAAGCAGAGGGTATGTGCATGTATGCCGCCTCCTCTTTTCACTCCTGAGTTCAGAGTAATTTTTTCACTTGCTAACTCAATGTCAGAGTCTGAGAGACCAAATTCAGACAAAACAGCCGGGGGACTGAGTACGTGATGTTGGGTAAAGCAATCATTACAAAGAAAGCTCACTTCCAAGGGGGAAAAAAACAAAACATGGATGCCCTGAGGAGGATTTGACCTGTATGTTTGTTCTTTGATGGTAAAAAAGAATTATGATTCTACAGGCACAGTAGCAGTAAAGAATTTACTATGAGCTTTACTTTAATCCTAATATAGGACACATTTTGTTGTGATAAAGTCCCAATGGCCTGTGAAAATTAATTTTGACTTCACCCTCGGCTTGGACATAAGGTGCTCGAATGCAGGGAAACCCAGAAAGAAATAGTTCTGAACTCATCATTACTAATTCTGCGGCTTGAGATGAGTTACTAAGGCTTTCTTACCCCCAGCTTCCTTAGCTATAAACCAAGAAAAACAAGAATAACTCCTTCTCAGGAATGCTTTTGGAGATCAATGGAGGGACAGGAATGCTTGTGTTTGTATATAAATATACACACATATACACTCACACACACATATACACACTTTCATACATAAACACGTGTATGCATGCATACATATATGAGAACACTTTGAAACTCTTAAGTGGTATATAAATAATGAACGAATGTTAAAATATAATTTAGGCTGCTCTGTTGGATTTGCTGTCATGGGATTTTTTTCTTTAGAAATTCTGAATGGATTTGCTCTTGCTCATAGGGTAAACATATTTGTGAGATGGCAGGATGAGCATTATAGTTAATACAATACAATTTTTCTCTATGATAGTAACTCTCCTAGAAAATATTAAACTCACAGAATGTATACTATATGCTACATCTTAAATGAAAATTTATAAATACAATTCTTACCAAAATAAGTAAATACTACCCTACCCATGCAAAATGTCAGATGAAAATTGCCAAATATATGTGCGTATATGTGTGATATGGGGACTATGACATATGCTAGCTAGAATGTTGCTGGGGATGGATTTTAGGTTCACTTGTGAGCAATTAGGATATTCACAGTGTAGGGTTGGACAAACATAGCTTTAAAGTTGTTGGTATGGAAAAAGATACGCAGGTTATGATTATTACAATAGCTTTATTAACTTCGTTTCACATTCTCACAGCTGTACACAGTTTTTGCCCACTCTGTATATGTAACTTATTAAAGACATATCTATAAAATATAAGAAAACCCTACATATCAAAAATAAAAAGACCGACATCTAATAGAAATGAGCATAAGATTTAAGCAGGAACTTCAGAAAATGACCAATAATTTGTAAAGGAACTGGAATTCACTAATCATTAGGGTAATGTTACTTAAAGCCACAATGATACAACACTGTGTATGGACCAGAATGACTAAAATATAAAAGGCTGACAATACCAAGGACTGACGAGGGTGTAGCACAACTAGACCTTTCCTACTTTGCTTCTGAGAGTCTAAACTGGTACAGACATGTTGGAATATTGTTTGGAGCTATTAACTACAAAACCTCGCTTTATTTTCCCCAGACTAGATTCCCCAAGCATCGATATATACATGCTCTGAACAGCATTTTGCAAAAATGCTTATACATGTACTATTTGTTTTAGCTTGAAAATGGAAGCAACTCAGTTGTGAACAGTCACATGGATAAACTGAATTGAGACATAGGCATCCAAAGAAGTATTACAACACAATAACTAACAAGCTATACATAACATGGATGAATTTCACAGATAAAATGTTGAGCCCAATAATCTAAAGACTGAAGAATTTATAACAAGTGAATCTGTTTCTATAGGTGTAAACACAAGCAAAACTAACCCATTGCTAAAGGGAGAGAGAGGAGAGGTGGGTAGGGGTCAAGGGCTCCTCAGTTTGGGTAATATTCCATTTCTTCAACTGTGGATGGCAATGCAGATGTGCTCACTGTGACTATGTGACTTTATCACACTGTACACTTATGATGTGTTCCTTTTTCCATATGTATCTTCTGTTTCTAGAAAACTTTTCTTAGTAATAATGAAGATATTTGCCACTTCCATTTCCTGCTTCTTCCACGGTTTTCCAAGGGTTCTCATGGCTATCTTTTTCTGAGATCTTCTCTAAGAAAGAATAGTTACTCTTAGATATTTGTAAATCTTTTGGGACTTAAATAGTGAATACATTGAAATAATTGTTAAGGAAATTCTCACTTTTATATGCCATTGCACAGGCAGGCAATGAATGCTTGGTGTGTGAGTAAAAGGATGAATTTATGTTTTCTAAATCACATTAAGTTTTTTAGTATCTACACTAGTGTGTAATTTATCTGAACCTGGGAATTAAACTCATTTAAAATGGTTTTCTAATGAGCATGAGTTTTCCTATATGCCTCTTTCCATTTTACAAGTGGTGGACTTGATTGAGTCGCTGAAGAAGTCAGTTACCCAATAAGGGATGCTTTGTTTAATTTAAATATATGAAAAAAAACACGGTTGTAATCCTTGGGGGATTATCAATTTCTGGCTTACTAATTACTCTGGAACTGTTTTTCAAAAAATAAATCTAGGCAGTTGTTTGAATGAATTCTTATTTAAGCGAGTAATTAGTTGGATCAAAATAATTGACTAAATTAAGGAATTCTTTAATAGACATTATGGTGTCAGTTTGATTTTGCTATTGGTGATGCGTAACGAATTCATTGCATGATTAGTAATAAATCTGTCACTCCTGAAGGGTTCCTTCTTAAAAAAGGAACCTACGGAGAAGCAAATATTCCCTACAGATAAGCTAATACATTTTTTACATTTTGTTTTTAAACTTTAGTTGACCTGCAAAACTCAAAACAAAAGAGTCGGGGTTCAGAAGAAATACACACATACTAACATGAAGAAAAACGCCTGGTGGGGAAGGGATAGGAATGTTTGAGGCATATTGTGTCAGACCCAGTAGGTGAAGGTCCCTTCACAGCCAGGCATTTCAGCACAGGCTTCTGGGAAGTTTACTCCTCCTTCAGCATCTTCAGAAAAGGCAAGTCCCTCTGTCATGCCTTCTCTGACCCTTCCACCCTCAATGAAGTAGCCAGTGACTCTGCCAGCTGGGTTTTCTAACAGATTGTGCAAGTCCTAAAACGCTCTTCTCATTATCGGTGCACGCTGACAGACAGTAACCTGCTCCCGTAATTGACTCTGTAATCTTAGGAATCAGCCTCACTATTAAAGAGAGAATCAACAATGCACGAGTGAGTTAATATGGAGGAGATTCACGTCCCATCGGGCCTGGCTGAGAGTCCTTTCTCTGGTCCACGATAGCTGTGATTTTTCTAACAATGACACAGATCACCCCAAAGTTTTTGCTTATTCTTCTACCACAAACTGACACCATTTGCCAGGATGGCCTTCATCATCTGTTTGAAGGTCAAGGGGCACAAGCCCAGCTAAGGATTCATAAACTGGCCCCAGCTCCTAGATGGAAGAAGTTTCTGTGTCCCTCGGGGCCAAGTTTCATGTTATAGGAGACACATGGTCCTTACCTAGCATGGCACATGCTCCATGGCAGGAGGGCTAACACGGGTCCCTGCGGGAGGTGACACTGGGGAGTGGCGCTCTCTGACACTGGGATGCGTGTTCCAACTGGGGATGACTTTAAAACTGCCTGAGCTAGAGTGAGGTCGTGTATAATACCCGGTTTTATATTAAACAAAAATAAATTTTCTCTAACGTGAGCTTCCAGACAGGTTGTCCTAATATATTAACTTCTGTCTGTGTTTTGAATAGTCAATTTCACGGTGAAATGAGTTCTTAATAATATATTTACCACCTGGGAGAAATCTCCCAGCCATCTGGAAAGGAGAGGGGATTTAGTACCTCCAAACGGAGATTGAATTATTTTCCCAGTTATTTATTTATTTTTATATGAAGTAGCCGGAGTACCTGGTTCCCCCATCTCCGCTGCAGTGGGCGGGGTGGGTACCAACTGCACTGTGAGCATGCTCAGTTACCACCCATCCAGGGTGCAGGCTCTGTCATGTATCAGGAATGTAGCCACAGAGGATATCAAAGATCCTGAAGGACTATCCTCGGTTTATATTAAGTACTGGTGAGAACTCAGAAATAGCAAAATTGAGTGTCCTTTTATTCTGCATTCTTATGGGGAAGGTGGAAGGTCACAGTAGTGCCCTTAGTCTAGGAAACACTGGACTCAAACCCCAACTCTGTCGATTTATTAGTTGTGTTTCAAATTAATAAATCCCCGTGGGTTGCCTTGTCTGCATATTTAATGGAAATGATTATATCTGCCTTTTAGTGTTCTTGTGAGGACTGAGATTAGTGTAGGGAAATTGTGTAGTTCAGTGCCAGGATGGACAGTCAATGAGAAAGTCATCAGTGTGAAAATATGGAACAGGTGAAAAAGGTTAAAAATATATGACTCTGTGTGTGTATATTTGTCTTCATGTGTGTGCATATACAGGAACCTCAATACAAAATATACACTCAAATAAATCTAATAGAAGATATTGAAACTGAATGGATGCAAAAGAAGGGCTTAAGTTTTGTTTTCCAGAATTTTTTTTAAAAAGGTCATTAACCATTCACTCAACAAAAATTAGGAGCGCACCTACTATATACCAGATACTCTTTAAGGTGGTTTATATACTACCAGAGTCCCGGTGCACAAAAATCTGTGCACTGAGAGGGCATCCCTCAGCCTGGCCTGTGCCCTCTCTCAGTCTGGGACCCCTCAGGGGATGTCCATCTGCTGGCTTACGCCCGCTCCCCAGGGGATCGGGCCTAAGCTGGCAGTCAGACATCCCTCTGGCAGTCTGAGAGCCCTTGGGGGATGTCCACTTCTCAGTGGGGAGCAGGCCTAAGCTGCAGTCCAACATCCTTAGTGCTGCTGAGGCAGGAGAGGCTTCCGCCACCACCGCTGTGCTGGCAGCCCTTAGCCTGGGTTGTGGCTGAGCAGAGCTCCCCCTGTGGGAGCACACTGACCACCAGAGGGCATCTCCTGCATTGAGCGTTTGCCCCCTGATGGACAGTGTGTGTCATAGTGACCAGTCATTCCCAGTCGTTCTGCTGTTAGGGTCAATTTGCATAGTACCCTTTTATTATATAGGATATATAGGATGTCATAAATTAGACAAATATCCCTGCCCTCTTTGAGTTTAGATTCTCAAGGTGGAGAAAGGAACAGAAGATAAATGTTAAATGGAATAAGTAAGTCATGCGGTATGTTTTAACATAGAAAAGAAAAAGATTAAGGATTGGAAGTTTCAGGGCTAGGCAGATTGCAGTTTGAACAGGGTATAAGGGTTGGCATCATTCATAAGATGATATTAGAGCAAATATTTGAAGGAGATGAGTAAATGGATTATATGGATGACAAGAAAAAGAATAGTCCAGGCAAGGAATCAGCAGTGCAAGAGTCTAAGGCATATGCCCAGCATGCTCAGGGACCAGCAAGTTAGTCAGTGGCTGAAGCTAAGTGAGCCCAGGAATATTACAGGTGTGAAGGTAATAAAGACCACAGGAATCCAGAAAGGAGAGACTTATAGGTCATTGTAAAGATGTAGGCTTGTCCTATGGGAGAAATTGGCAGCCGCTGCAGGGTTTTGCACAGAACTTATATTTGAAAAGCATCATGAGTGTTTTGGCTTCAATGTTGAGACTAGATTTGGATGGGTGTGGACCAATTGGAGATGTGGGGAGGGCAGTAAGAAAACTGTGGTAATAATGCTTGGAAGAGATAGTGGTGGCTCAAGCCAACCTGGTAGCAGTGCAGCCAATGAGAAGTGATGCATTTGGGGATATACTTCCGAGGTAGGGAAATACGATTTTCTGAGGGGCTGGGTTTGAAGTGTGAGGGAAAGGGAAGAGGCATGGATGACTGCAAGATTCTTTACCTGGAGAACCAGAAGGATGGACTTCCATAAATTGAGATGGTGAGGACAATGAGTGAGTGGCTCATGGTTGGGAGGTGGGTCAGGAGTTCCATTTGATGATGCTGAGTTTGTTGCCCCTGTTAGACATAGATGGAGTCAAAGGACAGAATACTGCATATTCGATTTCGTAGTTCAGATTTGTACCAGAGATACACATTTGGGTATTGTTGTCTTATAGATGTTATTTAAAGCCATGAAACACAACGAGATCTCCAAGGAAGTTACTGAGAATATAGAACAGGGATTAGGGTGGAATCCTTGAGCACTCCAATATTAACTAGTGGCGGAAGAGCCCTGACCAGTTTGGCTTGCTGGATAGAGCATTGGCCTGAGGACTGAAGGGGTCCCAGGTTCGATTCTGGTCAAGGGCATGTACCTTGGTTGTGGGCACATCCCAGTAGGAGATGTGCAGGAGGCAGCTGATCGATGTTTCTCTCTCATCGATGTTTCTAACTCTCTATCCCTCTCCCTTCTTCTCTGTAAAAAATCAATACAATATATATTTTTTTTAAAAAGTGGTGGAGGGAAAAAACAAGATGGCGGCATAGGGTAGACACCGTAAATGCAGCCGTGAACAACTATTTCAGAAAAACCTCGAAAGAACACACGGACACCACTCACACCCACAGGAAGGCTGGCTGAGTGAAAATCCTACAACTAGAGAAGAGTCTGAGACTCAGAGGAGCAACGGAAGCAAAGTACAGAGGTACGGAGGCGCGTGCACGGGGCTCAGGGAAGGGCTGGCGCCAGGGGACACGGTTCTTTTCCAAAACGGAGAGAGCCACAAATTCCCAGCGGCTCTGAACTCCAGTTCCAAGCGAGTTTCTAAAGACCCAGACACCCGGAGAAGGGAGACTGACTGGCACCAGGAGGAAAGTCAAAGCGGCTTTCTCTCAGCGTTGCTTGCAGCAATTACCGTGGGACACAGAGACCTGGTGTCTCTCAGCGCCGCGCTGAAAAGCGCCATAGCTATTTGCTCTGCCCTGCCCTGCAAACTCCCTGAGGCCCCGCCCCTCCCAAGCTGCGTCAGAGGCTTTTGCAGATAAAAGACTGAGTAGCCTAAGGCACAGGCTTAATCAACGCCTCCTTAAAGATACAGGAGCCACCCCCAACCCAGTGGCCAGAGTGGGACTAACCTAAACAAAACAGATCCACAAGGAACACACTTGGGGCAGATGCAGTGAGCATAAAAGCTCCACTGAAACAACTCTTGCCCCATAAGGGTGTCTCCAGCACAGAAGTTCTCCCACTGTAGACACAGCTGACTCTCATAACCAAGTGGCTTAGAGGTTAATCCCTCGCAGT
>PVJC01031579.1:0-20476 GCA_004026665.1 Murina feae | reverse complement strand
CAAGCAGGCTGCCGACCCCCTGCCACCTCTTACCCGCTCCCCGATGCCCCTCCAAGGGCCTGGGAAGCCCACCAAGCAGGCCGCCGACCCCCTGCCGCCTCTTACCCGCTTCCCGGTGCCGTCCAACCCTGCCGCCTGTTTCCCTCTCACGGGTCCTGGGTCCTGCGCTGTCCCGCCCTGCAGCCGCTCTGTGCACTTGGGAGGTCGCTCAGCCCGGCCTGTGCCCTCTCGCAGTCTGGGACCCCTCGGGGGATGTCCACCTGCTGGCGTGCCTGACCAGCCTGGGTGAGGGGCTTTCAGGCTGCCCACAGCTCCCATTGACCCAACGTCCTAGCAAGGCTGGCTGGACGCAGGTTTTTGCGGTTTCTCTCCTATAATTGATGCTGTTCCTTTAAGGCCTGGGGTTATCTTCTATAATTGATACACTGTTTCTTTAAGGCGGCCTTCTAACTAACGAACCCTCCTCTTTGCTTCACCTCGCAGCGTCTATAATGAAACAATTGTTACTTTTACTGGCGCGGCCCGGGCTGCTCTTTCCTTCAGCTCCGGAGGATTCTATGATTGTTATATTGTTTCAAAGGTGTGTTTCGCTAGAGCCAGTTTAATCGGAGCTGAGCTGAGCGGGCGCAGCTTCACTTTCGCTCCTGCCGCAATGGAAACAGCCGTTTACTCAGGTCCGTGAGTGGCGGCCGCCATGTTGGCTGGGCTAATTTGCATACAGCCGCTCTGATTGGCTGGTGGGCGTGGCTTATCCTGTCTCGGAGAAATGGTTAATTTTACTATTTCGCTCTTATTAGTTTAGATTTTTATAATGTAGTTGTAGAGGCTGAACATTTAGGTATATACCTCATGCCGCCATCTTGGTTCCTCTGTCAGTCCATCCTTTCAATAAACTTGATAGTAAAGTTAGTAAGAAGGAGGGAGGATGAGAGCAGGGAACAGATTTGAAGGAAGGTTTTTACTCGATTTTGGGGCACTTCTCTGAAGAAGAGAGGAGAAACCTGTGGAAACCAAGATAATGAAGAAATGAGAGAGAAGGGATTGCTATGGCCTAGTTTCAAGGGGACATGAGAGAATGCATTTTAGGATATAAGTAGAAGGGCACCTTAGATGGGAGAAAATACAGGAAAGGAGATATAGATGATTTTCTCAACAAATATATTTTTTAAAAATATATTTTATTGATTATTTTTTACAGAGAAGAGGGAGAGGGATAGAGAGTTTGAAACATTGATCAGCTGCCTCCTGTACACCCCCTCCTGGGGATGTGCCTGCAACCAAGGTACATGCCCTTGACCGGAATTGAACCTGGGACCCTTGAGTCCATAGGCCAACGCTCTAACCACTGAGTCAAACCAGTTAGGGCTCAACAGATATTTGTTGAGTACAAGCAGCAGGCACTGTATAGATGCTGTGGCTACAAAGGTTCGTAGACATAGTCTAGTGGGAAAGATAAGGTAGGCAAGGAAACCAGCTGGACTGCAGTGGTCAGGGTCAGCTAGAGTTATGCTCTGAATGTGGAAACAAAAAGGTCTGAGCAAGGTTTGCCAGAACAGGAGAAAAAAGAAAACAGGCTTGCTCCTGAACAGGTGTCAGGGACATCTAAGAGAAGGACTGAGATGCTGACTAGTGGGCCAGGACTGGGGAAAAATGTGGACCTGGATCACAGTGGTGATTGATAACCATGGTGATAATAATAATTTGTTTATTCTCACAATTATTGACTTTAAGCATCAGGTGAAACTATTTGGGAGTACTTGAGAAAATAAATTTTTGTGACAAAAGAAGCCACTTCTTGCTTATCTTCTGTCTCTCTGCCCTTTGTTGACTTCTCTTGATGCTAATTTAGTTAAAAAAAAAAAAAAGCCACCGCTTCCAAAAGTGCGTTGGTACCCTGGCATAATTTCAAAGAAATCTCTTTCCCCATTTAGTTAACTACATTTCTCCAGGAAAAAGTCTTCTCTGTCAACGTAACATCCTTTAAACAGGACTCCTGCTGGCTGGTCCTTGTATCTTGGGGTGGCAGCTGTGAACATATATACTACTGATTGTTAATGTGCGATATAGACCCGACTGGAGCATGCCCACTAATTGGTTTGAGAGCTAGATATAGACAATGCGGTCTTAGAGGAGCTTGTGTAGATAGGCCTAGTCTCGGGGTTAATTCTGCTTGACAGCACATCAGCAGCATCTCGAGAGTAATTACCTCACAGAAGTTTTCCCACAGCCGAACCGAGAGCTTCAAAGGCTTCTGAATTTACAACCAGTATTAACCTATATCTGAAACATAATGTTCCCACAAGGGCTTGGATTTTTTTTCCTTCTACTTATTAAACATATGGGGTTACCAGGTTCATTTACTCTGTGAAGAACTTAGTGAAAAATTACTTGGTGTTAAATAATTAAAAATCTTTAATAATAGGTCAAGAGGATAGTTTTTAAATTTGTGGGTTTTTAAATACTGCTTTATTATATTACTGAAAAAGTTAATCTGTAGAGACTGGGTGCTTCTTAAAAATATATATAATTTACATTCTTTCTCTCAAAAACAAGTGAAAAGTTAATATCTTTTCCATACTGTGCTATCTCTATGGATATCTGCATGTTTAGGGAACCTAGGGTAATGCATGCATTTAAATTGGTTAAAATAAATATCTATTTACATTTTTAAAAGTGTTTTACTTGTTGACCATTGTACTGAAATCTGTAACTGTTGCATCTACCTCTTACCCTCCCCATAAAATAACAGTTATTCTTTAATAAGCGATTTTTATATTGTAAAAAATGTCTTTCCCTTTGCAGGTCAGAAACCAAATTTGACTCTGGTTCAGGTATGTTTACATTAATAATGTTATTCTGAGTATATTTTATTTACATTATTCTCTGAGGAGTAATTCATCAGATCAAGAACCATTTTGATTTTAAACAGACGAGGCAGTCTCTTTTCAAAACATGAACCCCACCTCAAATCAGGGCTCTGAGCTGCTTGGAATCCTCACTTGAGATGTTCACTATGGGATTCTTGATAGTTCTGCAAGAAGCATTAATGCTCTTTTTCTGCAGTTTTATTTTAAAAGCAGAAGTGGGGGTTGTGCAAAATCATTGCTCAAAATAAAGTTAGTCTCTCAGTGAACAAAGCATCCTGAGTAGTTTGAAGATTCTCTGCAAGTATCTTGTTATCAAATGTGGGTAATATTTACATCTAACCCAGTAAACTATAAAGAGTTTTAGCCAATAGAAATAGATACTTGTCTATGACTTATTAGTTATTTTTTATTTGTTTTGTTGGAGGGTGGGTAGTGGAAAACTAAGGTCACTTTAAACCATTATTTGCTATATATCAAAACGAACTTTATATTCTCACAGACGGTGGCATACCGGCCTCATTATTGGGTGTTTTCTTCCTATTAAGCATAAGTGTAGCCTTGTACTCCTTATGTTTGACTGTGTCTCTGTGCTACGTGCTGAGGTCTGTGAGCCTTGGAGTTTCTGATGATGTTTACAATTAAAGCACAAAAATGGCTTCATGTATGATGCAAGGAAATTATGTTCTTTAGCAAACTGAACATTACTTTCTATTACAGGAGAAATAATTCTTTTAAACTAAATTAGCGTCAAGAGAAGTCAACAAAGGGCAGAGAGGCAGAATAGAAACAGGCATAAACATAAACATTAACTTTCTATTCCAGGAGAAATAATTTGCAGAGAAATATGTAATTTATTACACAAAAGTAACATTCCTATTTTTTAAAAATAAAGGTTTTTGTTATTATGTTCACAAAGAAACCATATACACTGAGTGACCAGATTATTATGACCACGCCATCGGTACTTTGTTGGGCCTTTTGCCTTCAATACTACAGTGATTCTTCTTGGCATTGACTCCACGAGATGCTGAAAGGCGATGTGAGGAATCTGACACCATGCCTGATGAATAGCACTGTCCAGCTCTGTGAGATTTGATGGTTGTGGAATCAGCTGCCTGATGGCTCTTTGAATTTCATCCCACAAATGCTCAATTGGGTTGAGATCTGGTGATTGTGGGGGCCACCTAAGCAAGGTAAAGTCTCCCTCATGTTCCTGAAACCACTTCTGCACAATATGAGCACCATGGCATGGTGCACTGTCTTGTTGGAAGAAGCCATCTCCATTGGGATATGCCATCAACCTGGTAGGATGAACTTGATCAGCAACGATACTTAGGTGTGTTGTTCCACATGAATTAAAGGGCCCAAATCATGCCAGGAAAACATGCCCCAAACCTTAACTGCCCCTACCAGCTTAAAGGGTTGTACTCATGCATGTGGGTGCATGCTTTCATGCTGTTTCTGCCAAATTTTCACTCTGCTATCTGCATGATGCAACTGGAAATGTGATTTATCAGACCACATGACTTTTTTCCAATGCTTGACTATCCAATCCTTGTGTTCCTGTGCAAATTGGAGACATTTTATTTTGGTAACTGCAGACAGTAAAACTATTGGAACAGGCCTTTGGCTTCCATATCCCATACGATGCAGTGTATGGCTGGTTTGCCTTCAAATGTCAGGTGGTCATAATAATCTGGCCACTCAGTATGTATGTGGTATGTGTGTGTGTGTGTGTGTGTGTATCTATATCTATATCTATATCTATATCTATATCTATATCTATCTATATTTATATCTATCCCACATTCAAAGGCTGTTAAATCCTGTTGTCTACCCATATCTTCAGAAAAAAATCACTCCTACTGTCATGGTAAAGAACCTGCTTCCCTATTTATAATGGTCTGGCCGTCTAGCAACTTCAGTGTGAAATTATAGCTAATTTACCTACAAACGTCAGGTGGTCATAATAATCTGGCCACTCAGTGTGTGTGTATACACAAGAGTGGCCAGGTTATTGTGGTCACCTGACGTTTGTAGGTAAATTAGCTATAATTTCGCGCTGAAGTTGCTAGAGGGCCAGACCATTATAAACATCTGAATAGCACAGCATACCTAAGTATCATTGCTGATCAAGTTCATCCTACCATGTTGATGGCATATCCCAATGGAGATGGCTTCTTCCAACAAGACAATGCGCCATGCCACGGTGCTCATATTGTGTAGGAGTGGTTTCAAGAACATGAGGGAGACTTTACCTTGCTTAGGTGGCCCCCACAATCACCAGATCTCAACCCAATTGAGCATTTGTGGGACGAAGTTCAAAGAGCCATCAGGCAGCTGGTTCCAAACCATCAAATCTCACAGAGCTGGACAGTGCTATTCATCAGGCATGGTGTCAGATTCCTCACATCGCCTTTCAACATCTTGTTGAGTCAATGCCAAGAAGAATCACTGCAGTATTGAAGGCAAAAGGTGGCCCAATGAAGTACTGATGGGGTGGTCATAATAATCTGGCCACTCAGTGTGTGTGTGTGTATAAATATCACACACACACACACACACACACACACACATATGTGTGTGTCAACATGCTTTTTTTTTTTTTTTTTTTCAAAAGCCCATTCTTCCTTTTATTGTATAGATGTAAAATCCCCAATTTGGTGAGACTCTAAATATGAAGTCTGAACATTTGAGTTAACAATTTCACCTAATTTGATAACTATGATTCCAGAAATCTTTCCATTTGTGTGTTCTTGGGCTTTTGAGTCACATGTGATGTTGATAGTATAAGATAAGCATTTCTGATTTATAGTATTGACTATAAAGAGATTAAAGGCAGAGTGGGTTATATCAACTACTTGACTTTTTAATTGATTTATATGAGGTGATTCAAAATAGGGTGAAAAATCTTTGTCATTTTTACTAGTTAAAATCTTTAAACCTGACTAGTGTGTCTCTGTGATTGAGCACTGACCTATGAACCAGGAGGTCACGGTTTCATTCCCAGTCAGGGCACATGCCCGGTTGTGGACTCAATCCCCAGTAGAGGCTGCTGTGCAGGAGACAGCTGATCACTGATTCTCTGTCATCATTGATGTTTCTATTTCTCTCTCCCTCTCCATTCCTCTCTAAAACCAATAAAAATATATTTAAAAAATAAAATCTTTAAGTATCATAAAAATAAATGAATAAAATTGATGAAGAATGAATTATTACATAAAACTGCATGTCTTTATCATTGCCAGTCAGTCACCAAAAATATTTATTAAGAACCCACTGGGTGTTATAATCTGATTTAATTCCCTAAATATCAAGTCAGAAATTGGTTTTAAGTTCCAGGATCTTAAAAATGAAAAAGTCCACCAGGTTCATTTTGAAACTAAAACCTGGAAATGGTGCACAAAACTGAAATATTAGGCGGCTATTGTCAAAGTCAGAAAATTTATGTTAAATTTTCAAATCCACATTTAAGTGTGCTTCTAAATTCCCATAGTGAAGGTTGGTATTTATTCTGAAAATAGTTATAACATCTGTACAGACACACATCTTTCACTCTTGTGACCAAAGATTTTGTTCATGAGTCTTATTTTTTCAAGTCCTACTTTTTTTTTTTAACTGTCTATCATGGATAACATCTGCATGTCTTTGAAAACTTATAAAGTCCTGTACTCTGAAAAATCTTATGGAAAATACTGATTAAAAGTTTATTTGTATGCATGTGTTTTATTAATTTTGATTTTAAATACATTTTGGAAAGAATTTAGGTGGTTTCAAATTAAGAAACAGATAATTTTTTTCTTATAAATTCTTTTAGCTTACTATCAAATGAGGGAATCATGACAAAGAAAATTAGAAATGCAGTCTTTGGCATTCTATATCATGCAAATTTGGGTTAGAAATAAGGTAGCATATTGGAACAATTAAATGTATGACTTTAATAGGTTCAGATTCTCTATTGTTCATCAAATGCAGAAAGTACACTAACTCTGTTTAATGTTATATACAGCTGTAACAGTGTTCCTGACAAAGATTTTTAAATGAACGAATATACCATCTTACTAAGGAAAAAAATCCCTTAAAAACAAATACTGTGGTCAATGACTAGCCATAAAGTATTTCAATGTAAAATTGTACACACATACATAACCTTTTTTCTTTTCAAGTAAAGAATCCAACTTATGCAGAGCTTACTGCACATTTGCAGTTTGTGTAGCTGCATTTCAGGCTGTGGAGTCAGATTCAGGAGGAAGGAAGGAAAGTTTTCATTGTCAGCACCTGGTGAGAAATGTCAGTTGTTGACTATATACCCAAATGGTCAACCTAGAGAATGATTTAAAGTTTTCTTATTAAAATTGTATCTTTTTTTCTTCAAAAGAAACCCATAGATATTTTAAGTTTCAAAAACTTTTATAATGAAGAATATGAATTATATATAAAAGTAGCCATGGTATAGTATAATAAACACATATATGACTGGTCAGTGGAGGCCGGGGCCCACGAGCGGGCAGCATCAGGCCAGCCAAGGTGCCAGCGGGCAGAGAGTGGGGACAGAGATCAGGGGGCAATAGTGACTTGCAGCAGTGGAAGAGTGATATGAGGGTACGGGGCCGGAGTTGCCCCCTGGTGGTCATTGTGCTCCCACAGGGGGAGTGCTACTTAGCCACAAGCTGGGCTGATGGCTTGCAAGTACAGTGGTGGTGGCGGGAGCCTCTTCCACAGTGCTAAGAATGTCCCACTGATGGCTTAGGTCTGCTCGCGGGGTGGTGGGGGGTGGTGGTGGTGGTAGGGTAGTGGGCCTAAGCTGTTAGTTGGACATCCCACAAGGGCTCCTGGACTGTGAGAGGTCACAGTCCTGGCTGAAGGACACCCCCCATCCCCGAGTGTGTGAATTTTCATGCACCAGGCCTCTAGTTTTTAATAATTTGCCATATTTGTTTCACTTTTCTTTTTTCTTTTTTTCTTTTTGCTTGAAATATTTTAAAGTAAAATACATGCATTTCATGTTATTTTTAAAACCTGGAAATTATAGATTGTCTTGATTTATTGAAAGAGACCTGTTCATTTTTTGAGGTTTTTATCTATCTCTGAAATTTGGGTCACATACAAATTCTTATGGAAGGATTGTGGTGTTACCACGTCCACATTCAGTTAAAGAGGTGAAAGTTTGCTCTGGCTGGTATGTCTCAGTTGGTTGGGTGACATTGCATGCATTGAAAGTTGCTGGTGCATGGGATGCAGATCAATGTTTTGCTCTCACATCAATGTTTCTCTTTTTTCCTCTCTCACTCTAAAAAATAAAAAGTAAAAAATATTTAATAAACAGACAAATAAATAAATAGAGGAAAGTTCTATTTGTGGTGAAGATTAAGAAAGTCTCAACCAAAAGGCAGAGGTTTTCTGACTTGAGAACCCAAAGAATATTGTATCTTTGATTAATTGATTTAAACTTTAGCTGCCATCTAGCTGTGTCGTCTGTACTGATTGAACTCCATTTCTGTTGGTTTAGTATAACTCATTCGTGTCTAAAGATTTCAGCTTTGCCAGTTGAGAGCAATCATTCTAAAGGAGTTTTTAAAAGGTTCCCATTTTAATACTGTTTCCCAGTTGATGTATTAGTGTTGCTTGCCTACGAGTGTGTGTAGTTGGTGATTTTACTAATAGAATAAAACAGACTTCCTTTTATGTTCAGAAGTAGCAAGAAGCTGTCCTCTTCTCTCCACCTCCCAAGAAGGGAAGTTACTTGATGCTGGAGGAAGCAGAGCATTGAGTTTAATGTAGTGATTAAACATGAAAGCCATATATCAAATCTCAGGAGAAACATGCTTTTGAAAGAAGCAGAGAACTGTGGTGCATATTGCATGATATGCTATGTAAACAGAGCCCTGGAGGTCAGTGTGTGGATGCAAACCAATTAAATAAAGAACTTACTGGCTTTGCTTTGTCATTTGGTTGGGGAGGATCACATGTTAACTTGCCCAGGGTTGAAGTGTAAACTTTGCTTGAAGCTCGGCACCTTTGGAAATTTCATTAACTCTTTCAATTCACTAACAAGTTGTTTTATTGTTGTTGTTGTTGTTGTTGTGTGTGTGTGTGTGTGTTTGTTTTTTTAAATAATTTAACTGAAGTCCCTAGGAAGTTAAAAATAAAAAACTTCCTCATCAGCAAAGGTGCTAGTGATGAGAAGAATGGAAGAGAAAGCAGAGGACAAACTGCTGAAATGACCAGAGTCGGCTGTGTAGTCAGATTTCAAGAACATGCACATGTCTTTGAAAAACAACCCATTTGGAAAAGCAGAGCTCTTGCAGAATAACTGAAAAAAGATGTTTTTCTCTTCAGAATTCTGAGTGTGAGACAAAAGATATAGTTGGAATTTACTAGTCACTACATAACATCAGGATATTGTTATTTCTGTTCCGTTAATATAGAATAGCTTTCTGACCAAGAGAAAGCTGGAGTCTATAACTGTATATTCAGGTTAACTCAATGTCTCATTCTGTGGTCCCAACCTTCTCAGGCAATGTTTGGATGATAAAATGAAATACCAAGTTAAATGGCATAGTTTCATGGTCCATAAACATTCAAAACAAAGATTCCTTCCTACCCCTACCCCGAGCCAACATGACTACAGAGTATGTGGTAGACATACGTGTAGTACAGAATAGGGTCATGTTGGCTAGGAAAGTGAATGAGCTTGTTTAGTGCTGTTGATTCTGGGCTGCTTGCAATAGGTATGGTAAGGAAATGGATTCATAGAACATACCAATGGGAAGGTATAAAATTTCATGAAAGCAAATTATGGAGGATTAAGAGACCTAATGAGCATGGTTTAGTGTGGAGAGTGGAGGAGGGAGTTCACTATTAAATAGAGCCCAAGAGTGTACAAGGTTAGAAGATCCTAAAAGACACCATAATAAAAGGCACAACAGAATGTAATTATCCTGAAGGAGAAAAAAACCTCCAAGGAACAAAAAGCAGCCAATGTCGCTTTTAAGATCTGCAGTTAAAAAGGAATCTACACTAGGGTAAGGAAATGAAAGAAATATAATCAATTAAAGCTTGAGGCAAAAGCTTAAGGGTAGTGACAAATAAAGTAGGCTGATAATGCTGGTCACTAAGTTGAAGGGAAATGAGGAATTTGAATGTAGTACAAACTAGAGTTTTGAAAGTTTATAGGGAAATGAGACAATCTATCTAACATAGTGAACCTTTCTCTAGAAATGTTTATAAGGAAAACATTTTCAGGTCTTATAATTGTGAGGATATGTTGACAAACACTTTTTAATTGCTGCAGATCAATTTTGTCATTTTAAATTTAATTGTGAAGGCCTCATAACCTGGAAGAACAAGTAAATATAAATCTTTATGAGAATATTGAAATCTGTCTTTGGGCATCATTCACCAATTGAAATGGCTATTTATTCATTAATTCAACATGTATTTATTAAGAAGTGTTGTATGCCAGATGCAGTGATTATAGCTGTGAACAAGGTAGATAAGTTTCTTCTCTCATGGAATTTTACAGCTAGTTGGTCCATTATATAAATTCACTAGGTTTCTTAGCATATTTATCTGAGAAGGGCTAACAAGGTTAAATTTAGATCCAGATGGTGAATTAAATCTTGATATTTGAACATAAGCTAATATATTTTAGATTTGGACAAATTCACCTTTCTTTACTTTATTCAAACCATATCACTTGTTTTCCTTTGACTTTTAAGAGAATGGCCTAATAATGCTCATGATTAGTGTGTAGTTTTTCTATACCTTTTAATAAGGAGTGACAGTTCACATCTCATTATCATTAACAGATATTAACTTTGAAGAATAACAAATGTTTTTGAATACTGTTCTCTTCTTCACATTCATTCATTCACTTATTATTTTACTGGATCCTATTCAAGCAACCTTTCGAAAAATCAGGTAGCCTTTTTGATAACAATCTTACTGGATTGTGTAGAAACAAGTAGAGGGGACAAAGCCCTTTATCTCCTTTCATAAACTAATTTAAAGATCAGGAAGCAACAAGACACGGTGGCTAAGTGCAGAGGTTTTGGTTCAGATAGATTTAAATTAATTTTCTCCTTCTAATAATTTTCAATTAGTTTTCTTGAATTTCATATACACCTTTATGTAACATACTCACATTTGTATTGTTTCCTTTTAAATTTAGAACATTTAAAGCTATGGCTTCCCCCACCCCCATTAACTCTTTAGCTGAATCCTAGTTTTATATTTTAAATAGTTGCAGTTTTGATTTTCTTTTGAACATATGATTATTTAGGAAAGTGTCCCAA
The DNA here is from genome assembly GCA_004026665.1 of Murina feae. Classification (NCBI taxonomy): domain Eukaryota; kingdom Metazoa; phylum Chordata; class Mammalia; order Chiroptera; family Vespertilionidae; genus Murina; species Murina feae. The sequence goes on along the minus strand of PVJC01031579.1, from coordinate 9,312 downwards.
TTTTCCTACTTTTGTTAGTAATTTTCTTGAAGGGAAGAATTATATCTTGCTCATCTTTATAATTTTGGTATCTGATTATGAATAGTCAATAAATAAGAATTCCATCAGTTTGGGAATCTTGATCTGTTCTACTCCCCAATTGTGATAGAAATGTTTAACTAACGAACACAGATTTATTCTCCCATTCATAGTGTAGAGTCATTGGGAAGTGGCTAGTGGCCAGGGATTATAATTTCCAACCTTTTTGCATCTCTGAGAGGACATATGATGAAATCTCCTGGTGGCGTTTACGTCGTTGCTGGGTGAATGGGATTAAGTATCCAGTGCACTTCCCCACATTTCTCTTCATCTTCTGAGTTTACATTAGAGGTGCACATTGAACATGATGACATCAAAATATGGAAGAAGTCTGGATCCTGAGTCATACTTGGAAGAGATCCACTCCAGAGAGCCCTTCATCCAAGAATACCTTATTTGGATTTTATAAAGAGAGAAATAAACATTTATTGTAATAAGCCACTGAGATTGTGCCATGTTTATTATGGCAGCTAATGTTACATAATCTGACTAACTCAGAGCCTAGAATACTCCCTGGAAAATATTGGTACTCATTGATTATTGTTGGATAAATGATAAAATTAATGGCTAGGGGTTATGTTATCTAACCTGAAGATGGTTCTTTAAACTAAGGATCATATAAATATAGTGTACTAGAGGCCCAGTGCATGAGTTCGTGGGCCTGGTGGGCTATCGGGGTTGGGGCCAATTGGGTCTGTCCAGTGGCGGGGGGGCGGGGCGTGAGGTGGGGGAAGGACTGCAGGAAGTTGGCTGAGAGGCTGTGGGAGGTTGGCTGTTGGAGCGCACTGACCACCAGGGGCAGCTCCTGCATTGAGCATCTTCCCCCTGGTGGTCAGTGCATGTCATAGCTACCGGCTGGTCATCCAGTTATTCGGTCATAATGGTCAGGCTTTTATAGATATAGATTATATTCTATGTAATCACCAATCCTATCAGTGATTATTACAAAAACAATGACTTAGCCCTTGCTGGGTAGCTCAGTTGGTAAGAGCATCATCCTGATATGCCATGGGTTTAATCCCCTGTCAGGCACATATAAGAATCAACCAATGAATTCATAAATAAGTGGATCAACAAATCCATCTCTTTCTCTCCCCCTCCTTTCCTTCTCTCCCTTCCTCCCTCTCAAAAAAAAAAAAAAAAAAAGTGGTGACTTAAAACAATAATAATTTATTCATGTATACATGTTTATGGTTTGGTTGGGACTTGGCTGGTTCCAGGTTGGGTCCAGGTCTGCTCTATGAGTCTTGTCATCTATATAAATAAAAATGTAAATGTTTGTTTGTTTAAAATCTTAAATCTGCAAGAGTTCTTCACCGAGTGCTTTGAAATTTTGACACAACATTGCATTCAAATATGCGCGTGTTTTTATATACCTAATACCTACTATATAGACATCACACCTGTGTTTCTTTTTTAAAAAAAAAAAATCATGCTTTTTTTTGAAAAACAGCACCATCTGTTGGACGTAAAAGCGACACACGCTATAGTAAATATTTTACGATTCCATTTCAATGTTTCCGATTTACGATCCAATCAATTTAGTGATGTCAAAGGAAGAATTGGTTGAAAAAGTATTTCCCAATATTCAAATCAATTATAAGAATCACAATTGGCTGAGTGAATGGGCTATTCTTGCGGCCAAGAACAAAGACGTCTATGAACTTAACAATATTATTCAGTCTAACATTCAAAGTGAGGCAGTTACATACAAGTCTGTTGACACTGTTGTGGAAGCAGATGAAGTGGTTAACTATCCAACAGAATTTTTGAATTTACTCGATCTGCCAGGGATGCCACTACACGTACTGCAGTTGAAAATCGGCGTGCCAATTATCATATTGCAAAATATCAACCAGCCAAAGCTTGCAACGGCATGCGGCTTGCAGTAAAAAAATTAATGAGCAATGTCATAGAAGCAACAATCTTGACAGGACCTTTCAAAGGTGAAGATATCCTCATTCCTCAAATTCCTATAATTCTAACAGATATGCCATTTCAATTTAAGAGATAGCAATTTCCAATTCTGTTGGTGTTTGCAATCACCATCAACAAAGCTCAGGGCCAATCTTTAGAATCATGCAGTTTAGATCTAGACACAAATTGCTTCTCACATGGACAATTATACATGTTCTAGAGTCGGCAAACCAGACAATTTCTATATCTGCACAGACAATAGAACAACAAAAAATATTGTATACCCATAAGCATTGTGCAATTAAACATATTAAAAATGTGTGCTTTCTCTTTTCTTTCTTTTCCATTTAACCAGACTGAGCCACAGCAATGCTTGGCTGGGTACAGCTAGTTGATGATAAAAGAGAAAAGTGTAAGTCCAACTCTGCAAGTCTGTTTTTGCATCAGGTCTGGTCTGCTAGCATCTCATTGGCCAAGCGAGTCCCAGGGCCAAACTCAAAGTAAAGGAAAGAACTGCTGAATCTCATGGTAAAGAATATAAAGGTAGGAAGGGGAAAAGAAAAGGAGCCAATAATTGATTCTACAACATCAGAATACCATGTGCTTAGATAAATTATTTAGTAAAAATATTTACAAAATTAGAGTGATTATATTTTTTAAATGGGTCCAGTTCCTTTATAATTGCATTTTTGGTACCCTAACTTCAGAGATGATATTAATGGGTATATAGTGATGAAAATATTTGTATAATGCTTTATTGTTTAAAAAGTGCTTTAATGAATTTTACTAAGTTTGAGACTCACAAAAAACATAGTAAGGCACACAGGGTTATTTTTACTACAGAAGGAACTGATATAGAAAAAGGCTAAAAGACTCACTTAAGGTCACATAGCTTGTAGATGGCCAATCTGGTATTGGACTTCACATTTCTAAGTTGCAAACATTATGTCTTTTTTATTAGATCATAAGACAGTTCTTTCATTGAGCAAATTTTGTTTTTATTTTATTTTTTCTATTATTAGCCTTTTATTTTTCTATAATTACTCTCTCTATATAAAAGGCTAATATGCAAAGTGTCTCCTTGGGAGTTCAACTGGGAATTTGATCACTCATTATGATGTGTGCTGACCACCAGGGGATGGTGCGGAATGAAGGAAGGCCCCAGCTGGCAGCCGGAAGGTCCTGATCAGCCCTGATTGCTGGCCAGGCCTAGGGACCCTAACCATCTATGAATTTCATGCACCAGGCCTCTAGTATTTAATAACTGTTATATAGTGAAAGTTATAATTTTTCCACTCAATCTTAATATAATAATACTAGGGGCCTGGTGCACAAAAATTTGTGCACTCGAGGGGTCCCTCAGCCTGGCCTGTGGCCTCTCGCAGTCTGGGACCCCTCAGGGGATGTCCACCTGCTGGCATACCTGGTCAGCCTGGGTTATGGGCTGATGGCTGTTTGCAGGCTGGCCAAGCCCCCCAGTGTGGACCCTCACCCCATTGGGATGTGGCAAGCCTGGGTGACAGGCTGAGGGCTGTTTTCAGGCTTCCCACAGCTCCTTTAGGCTTTGGGTCCCTACTGGGGTGCCTGGGCAGCCTGGGTGAGGAGCTGAGGGATGTTTTCAGTTTGCCCACAGTCCCTTCAGGGTTTGAGTCCCTACTGGGGTACCTGGCCAGCCTGGGTGAGGGGTTGAGGGCCATTTTCAGGCTTTCAGGCTGCCCACAGCTCCTATTGACCCAAGGTCTCAGTGAGGCTGGATGGAATCAGGTTTCTGGGGTTTATTTATCTTCTATAATTGAAACACTGTTGCTTTGAGCCGAGACCTAGGCAGGTAAGGAAGCCTCCTCTTTGTTTCAGCTCTGTGGCTTCTGTAATTGAAACATTGTTACTGTGAGCAGAGGCTCAGCCAACTTATGCAGGCAGTTGCAACAGAAGCCTGTTGTTTACTCTAGCTCTGTGGCTGCCAGCAGCCATCTTGGCTGGGTTAATTTGCATACAGCCATTCTGATTGGCTGGTGGGCATGGCTTGGCTGGTGGGCATGGCTTAGGCACCCCAGAGACTGTTAATTTGCATATTACTCTTTTATTAGATTAGATGATTATAAACACACCTTGAAAATACAAAGTATAATACAGATTTATATATGACTACTATGTGGCCATTAGTAAGCTATTGATAACATTTCTGGCAGTTTCCCAAGAGACCTCAAAAGGTAGCATTAATTGCTTTGGTAACTTTTCTGTGTTTCACTATCTGGTCTTAAATTTTCAGAGTCAGAAACCCAGATGTTTCAGTATCTCTCAGGGAGGGACCAAAAGACAAATGGATGAAACTAGAATGCCAGTGCATTTGCTTATGATGAAAAATATAATATTCAATGGCTCAGAACACTTACCAGTGTCTTCTTTATAAGTAAGGAAGCGATATTTCAAAATTACTATAAGAACTCACTTTATCAATTTGCAAAAATAAATCATTCATATTGGGTCTGAATTTTCCTTACTATTGTGTTATTATCCTAAATGCCAACCTACATGGGGAGTCAGATCATAACCAGAAAGTTGCTCTGTTGAGCACTGAATAAGAATGAAGGAAATAGAAAAATTGAGTGTTTAGCTTCATAAGTTTAAGTTAACCTGAGTTTTCCAAATCAAAATAGGGATGTCTTGGCCAGTGAGATGTTATATAACATAACATTTATTGGCTCAACTTCATCCATTTATCCACTCATCCATGCATACAAAAGAGAGCTTTGCCATTGGGCCTGGAAAACAAACTACAGGTACAACGCCCAAGACTTTGTTTCCAAGTTCTTGGAGGAGGAGACCATGTGCAGCAATGTCAGAACCTAAAAGTTATAATTTACCAATGATACCTCTGGTAAAGGGTGAATATCTAAAAAACATAAGGAGCTCATACACTATAACAAAAGGAAAATAATCCAACTAAAAATGGGCAAAGGACCTAAATGGACACTTCTCCAAAGTGGACATACAGAGGTCCAAGAGACATGTGGAAAAATGCTCAAAGTCACTAATCACCCGAGGGATGCAAATCAAAAATGACAATGAGGTATCAGCTCACACCTGTTAGAATGGCTACGATCAACAAATGACAAGTGATGGCAAGGATGTGGAGAAAAGCGAATCCTAGTTCACTGCTGATGGGAATGCAGACTGGTGCAGCCACCATGGAAAACAGTATGGATTTTCCTCAAAAAATTAAATACGGAACTGTCATTTGACCCAGTGATCCTACTTCTAGGAATATATCCTAAGAAAACCCGAAGCACCTATCAGAAAGAATATATGTACCCCAATGTTCATAGCAGCGCAATTTAAAATAGCTAAGATTTGAAAATAGCCCAAGTGCCCATCAGTAGATGAGTGGATAAGAAAAGCTGTGGAACATTTATACCATGAATATGCAGCAGTGAAAAAGAAGGATCTCTTAAAAAAAAAGAGAAAGAAACGAAAGGATCTCTTACCCTTTGAGACAGCATGGAGGGAAGGACCTGAAGAATATTATGCTAAATGAAGAGAAAGACAAGTATCACATGGTTTCACTCCTATGTGGAATCTAATGAACAAAATAAACTGATGAATAAAATAGATCCAGAGACATAGAAGCATGGAACAGACTGTGGAATACCAGAGGGAAGATGGTGGAGGGAGGCTGAGAGGGAAGAGATCAACCAAAGTACTTGTATGTATATATGCATAACCCATGGACACAGACAATAGGATGGTGAAGGCTAAGGGCAGGGGGTGAGAGTGGGCTAGGAAGGGTTAATGGGAGGAACAAGGTGACATGAGTAATACTTTCAACAATAAAGATTAAAAAAATAAAAATGAAAATTTATTCATATCACACCCCTGCTGAAATTTCTTCAGTAGTTCCCCATTTCCCTCAGTATAAATTGACACCTACACAAGGTTTTTAAGCTCCCATGTTCTGTGGTCCCTGACTGCCTCAAAAAGAAAAAAAAATAATTCTTTTAAAATAGTTTCAAATGACAATGACTTTTTAGTTCTTTTTATGTCTCAATAAATATTGGTCCTGTCATTTGTATTATAGAAATGTATTATGGGAAATAACATTTTACAAGAGATTCTTCTGATTTTTCATGAATTTCCCTGAATAGGAAATTTAAAGAAAATATTTGCTTGATGACCACTAATCTTTAAGTGAATTTTATGTGTGTGTGTGTGAATATATATATATTAGAGATTCAAATGCAGTTTTTAAATTAAGAACATAAATGGCTAGATGGCTTATCTAATATTCAAATGTTGCAAATTAGTAACTTCTGTTTTATTTTTAAATATATTTTATTGATTTTTTGCAGAGAGGAAGGGAGAGGGATAGAAAGTTAGAAACATCGATGAGAGAGAAACATCGATCAGCTGCCTCCTGCACACTCCCTACTGGGGATGTGCTTGCAATCAAGGTACATGCCCTTGACCGGAATTGAACCTGGGACCTTTCAGTCTGCAGGCTGATGCTCTATTCACTGAGCCAAACCGGTTAGGGCAGTAATCTTCTATTCTAGTTGTATTATTTTGGTGTTGTTGAAATTAAAGATTATTTAATTGACATATATTAAATGCATATTTGGTCATCATTATATTTTCACACAAGAGCATATCGTGATGTTTATTGAATGTTATTAAGTGAATGAATGATATGTGAAATGATGTTGAGTTTTGCAAAGAGATATATTTTGCCATTTCCAAAATAATATAGCATATTTCCACTTATAAAAATATTCTTCTTAAAAAATGTGTCTATAAATTATCTTTCATCCAAATAATTTACAATGGATGAATGGCCATTATGTAGCTCTACAGCCAATGAAAAAAATAGAGTTTTGGAGTATTATTCTAAAATTTTAGATTTAAATTTATTTCTATGTTGTAATATTCTGTTAAAATTATTTTTTCCTGTGTTTTTATGTTCTAATAATAAAATATGCTTTTACTGTATGAAAGTGGCACTGAGCCTCATTCAGATGTAATCATTAGAGTTATCTATGAATTTCTTCAAATTTATTGTATTTTGTGGCTGACTTTATATTAAATTTTATCTACATATTTACCTTTTAAAGTATACTATAAGGAAATTCAGTTTTTTTTAACATGGCCTTTTTAATTAGCAGTATTTTTTAAAACATATCTGGATATGTGACTTTTGATTATTTAATGGGAAACTTGTTGGTTTTTTTAAATTTGAAGCAATGTACCTAATGTATTTAATTTTCTAGCATAAGATTTTATATTTTTTCACAATTGCAGAAAAATATTGTGTAGCTAGAACTTAAAATTGACTAGTTTCTAGTATATATGCTAATACATAAAAGAAGACAAATTTTCTCCTAATCCAGTTTTAAAATCATGTTGAATTTTTTCATGATGAAATATAATTTTTCCCTAAAAGTATTCTGTGTAATGCTAACATGCATTTTATGTAACCTAGGAACTTTGGCAAATATAGTCATGTCAGATATGGAAGCAAACAGAACTACATATTATGATGTTCAGTTGAAAACATAAATTTTTATGAGTTAATGAATGACTGAAAGGGAAATTTTAATGTCAAGATTAATATCATTTTAACAATTAGGAAATTAATTCCACAAATATTTATTGATTGCACAGTCAGGTAAAACTTTGCACATTGCAGTTGAGCAAGCTATTTATAAATTATCCTATCTAATAAAAGAGTAATATGCAAATTAGGCATCACTCCATCACAAAGATGGCCGCCCCCATAGCCACAAGATGGCAGTGCCCATAGCCACATCCTATCTAATAATGAGTAATATGCAAATTGGTGTCACTCTGCTACACCTAAGCCACGCCCACCAGCCAATCAGAACAATTATATCCAAATTAACAAGCAGGAGGCTTGCCCCGGCGATGGAGGAAGCTAAGGTTCCCACTTGCCTTGGCTGGATGTGGCCACTTCTTAAGGCAACAAAGTTTCAATTGTAGAAGACAAATAAACCCCAGATACCTGCTTCCAGCCAACTTGGGCTCAAGGAAGCGCTGGGAACCTGGGTTGTAAGGGGCAACCCAACCTGGGCTCCAGTTAAAGCAACAAAGTTTCAATTATAGAAGATAAATAAATCCCAGATACCTGCTTCCAGCCATCCTCACTGCAAACAGCCATCAGACCCTCACCCAGGCTGGCCAGGCACCCCAGCAGGGACGCCCTCCCTGAAGGGGCTGTGGCCAGCCAGAAAATGGCCCTCAGCCCCTCACCCAGATGGCCAGGCACCCTAGCGGGACCCCCACCCTCATCCGGGACACCCTTCAGGGCAAACCAGCCAGACCCCACCCATGCACCAGGCCTCTATCCTATATAATAAAAGGGTAATATGCAAATTGATCCTAACAGCAGAACCACTGGGAATGACTGGTCACTATGACATACACTGACCACCAGGGGGCAGATGCTCAATGCAGGAGCTGCCCCTGGTGGTCAGTGCAGTCCCACAGGGGGAGCTCTGCTCAGCCACAAGCCAGGCTGATGGCTGCCAGTACAGCGGTGGTGGTGGGAGCCTGTTCTGCCTCCTCAGCAGCACTAAGGATGTCTGACTGCAGCTTAGGCCTGCTCCCTGCTTGCAAGTGGACATCCCCTGAAGGCCCCCGGGCTGCCAGAGGGATGTCTAACTGACAGCTTAGGCCCAATTGCCTGTGGAGTGGGATTAAGACAGCAGGTGGACATCTCCCAAGGAGTCTCAGATTGGGAGAGGGCACAAGCCGGGCTGAGGCCCCCCCCAAATTTTTGTGCACTGGGCCAGTCTATATATATAAAAGCCCAGCGACCATTACAGCAGCACAATCATAATGGCCAGTCACTATTACGTGCACTAACCACCAGAGGGCAGACGCTCAACATGGGAGCTGTCCCTGGTGGTTAGTGCACCCCTACAGTGGGAGCGCCACTCAGTCAGAAGCTGGGCTCATGGCTGGCGAGTGCAGCAGCAGTGGCGAAGCCTCTCCCACCTCCACAGCAGCACTAAGGAGTGGTGGCCAAGTGGTAAGGAATGAGTTGGCGGGCGGTTAGGAATGAGAGGTCCCAGATTGTGAGAGGGTGCAGGCCAGGCTGAGAGACTCCCTCCGCCTCCTCCCTCTCCATGCACAAATTTTGTGCACCGGGCCTCTAATCTAAACTAATAAAAGCGAAATAGTAAAATTAACCGTTTCTCCGAGACAGGGTAAGCCACGCCCACCAGCCAATCAGAGTGGCTGTATGCAAATTAGCCCAGGCAAGATGGCGGCCGGGAGCCTCGGAGAGAGCGGCGGGTGAATCAT
>PVJC01031578.1:0-20476 GCA_004026665.1 Murina feae | reverse complement strand
TCGGAGCTGAGCTGAGCGGGCGCAGCTTCACTTTCGCTGCTGCCGCAATGGAAAGGGCTGTTTACTCAGGTCCGTGAGTGGCGGCCGCCATGTTGGCTGGGCTAATTTGCATACAGCCGCTCTGATTGGCTGGTGGGCGTGGCTTACCCTGTCTCGGAGAAACGGTTAATTTTAATATTTCGCTTTTATTAGTTTAGATTACATATGTGTCCTTATCGCCCCATTGCCCCCCACCACACCCCCACTGATGTCCTCACACCCCCCAGTGTGTGTGTCCATTGGTTAGGCTTATATGCATGCATAAAGTTCTTTGGTTAATCTCTCTCCCTTCCCCTCACCCTCTCCTGCCTTCCCTCTGAGGTTTGACTGTTTGATCAATGCTTCTCTGACTCTGGATCTGTTTTTGTTCAGTTTATGGTGTTCGTTATATTCCGCAAATGAGTGATATCATGTGATATTATTATATTACTAGGGGCCCGGTGCACAAAAATTTGTGCACTGGGTGGGGGGGGGTCCCTCAGCCCAGCCTGTGCCCTCTCGCAGTCTGGGACCCCTTGGGGGATGTCCACCTGCTGGCATGCCTGGCCAGCCTGGGTGAGGGGCTGATGGCTGTTTGCAGGCTGGCCAACCTCCCCAGTGGGGACCCTCACCCCATGGGGCCAGCCTGGCTAAGGGCCGGTTTCAGACTGCCCAAAGCCCAGTAAGGGTTTGGGTCCCTACTTGGGTGAGTGGCCAGCCTGGGTGAGGGGTTGGGTGAGGCAGCTGGTGGCCACCTCCAGGGTCCCAATGGCTGGCTCCACCTCCTCCTCAGCCTGAGCCCAGCAGGCCATGATGGTGGCCTGCTCCTGGTCCAATTGCTGGCTCCATCCCCTCCTCAGCCTGAGCCCAGCCGGCCATGCTGGTCACTGCCTCTGAGTCCAATCGCTGGCTCCATGCCCTCCTCAGCCTGAGCCCAGCTGGCCATGCTGGTCTGTTGCTCCTGGTCCGATCGCTAGCTCCACCCCCTCCTCAGCCTGAGCCCAGCTGGCCATGCTGGTCCATTGCTCCTGGTCCGATCGCTGGCTCCGCTGCTCCTCAGCCTGAGCCCAGCCGGCCATGCTAGTTGCCTGCTCCGTCAGATTGCTGGCTCCGCCTCCTACTCAGCCTGAGCCCAGCCACCTGCTGCTGCCTGTGCTGCACCTGCCTCCATCTTGGCTAAGTTAATTTGCATACAGCTGCTCTGATTGGCTGGTGGGCATGGCTTGGGTGGTGGGCGTGGCTTAAATGTCTCGGAGAAATGGTTAATTTCCATATTACTCTTTTATTAGATTAGATAGTTTGTTAATGAGAGCCAGTCGTGTAAGATTCTGAAGGCAGAAAAGAAGGCAAAGCCATTATTCTCTTAAACAGTTATAGTAAGACCCAGGGGGAAATTGGACATTCAGAGCAGTTTCCTCATGAGCTATCAACTTACGGGCTTCAGGCTGAGTCTTTAGGTGTCAGCGTCTAGTGTCTTTAATGTCAGTTTCCCTATCATTTTCTCTCCCAGTTATTCCAATAGCTATGTAGTGCTATTTCCTACCTTATACCCTTTATACCTGGCACACATACAGTGACTTCTATTTCCCTAACCTCACCATCCTATATAATAAAAAAGAGGTCAAAAACCAGGTTGAGCTATCTGGTAGGAGGTTGTAGCTATAATCCAGGAGAGAAGAGATAAAAATCTGAATTAGTTAATGAGTTGTGGTGGTAGTGAGAGATGTTTAGGCAGTAGAATGGGCTAGGATTGCTAGTTGAATGGATGAAATGGTGAGGAAGAGTTCTCAGATGGTTTCTGACTTTAGCTATTAAGATAGACAGTAGTATCACTCATTGTAATAGGGAACATAGGAGAACAAGAAGTTTGGGAGGGAGTTGACGATAATTTCACTAGACTTATTCAAGGTGCCTATGGGTCATCCATATACAAATGTCTGGTAGATACTAGGTCACCCATGTCTGAAAGTAATAAAAATAATTGGAGCTATGGACTTGGGAGTTAACAGCATTAAATGATAAAGCTGTGTTTATGGGTGAATTTGCCTGTGGGGAATAAGAACACAAAAGAACAGTCCCAGGTCAACAATTACAAATGTACTGAAGAAGGCTCATCCATAATAGAAATTGAGAAAGATCAGCTATGGAAGTAATTTCCCAGAAGCTCCCTCCTCCCCCTCTTCCTTTTCCTCCTTTTCTCCCTCCTTCTCATCCTCCCCCCTCTTCCCCTCCTCCTCTTCCTTCTTCTAATATATATTTTTATTGATTTCAGAGAAAGGAAGAGAGGAAGAGAGAGCTAGAAACATCAATGATGAGAATCATTGATCCGTTGCCTCCTGCATGCCTCCTACTGGGGATTGAGCCAACAATCTGGGCATGTGCTCTTGATTGGAATCAAATCTGGGACGCTTCAGTCCACAAGCTGACACTCTATCCACTGAGCCAAACCAGTTAGGGCTGGTTTCTGTTTTTACTCAAAGACATATAATCACACAATTTTAGTGCTGAAAGAATTGTTACACAATAACTGCTCCTTTCCTATCTAATTCTTCTGTTCCCTAGATGCGACCATATTTACCTGAATATTTCTGATTCACAGAGGGCCTTTAATTCTTTGACCTCAAAAGCTATCTCTCCCCCTTTACTCATTCTTCTATGGTGTAGTGGCTTCCTTGCTGTTCCTGAAACACATGAGGCATAGTGTTCATCAAACATACTGGGTAAGCTGTTTTCCTGAACATACCAGGATGCTCCCAACTAAGAACATATGCACTAACTGCTCCCTATGCCTGGGATCAAGGCTCTTCCTGGCACTATATGCAAAACTAACTACCTTATATCCTTGGGGTCTTCACCCAACATTCACTACCGTAATGAAGATTTTCCTTTCTTGCTAAAATTGCAGCTGGCCCTTGCTGAGGCAATGCTTCATATATTTATTTTCAGCACTTATCACTACTTAATAACCCTGTATTTTATGTATTTATCTTGATTAATCCATTTTGTATACACATGTGTAAGTTTCACAAAGGCAATACTTTTTCCAGTCATTCACTAGTAGCCCTGGTGCCTGGAATAGTGCCAGGTATATAGTAAGTACTTAAGAAACCTCTGTTAAATTGTTTCATGAATTCTGAATTTATCATTCAATGGATGAAATCTAAAAACTTCATCGACTGACTTTCTACTGACTTCATAGTAAATAAAACTTCAACTCTCTTACAGCTCTATGCTTTCCTGATTCTTCCTCTATTATATATATATATATATATATATATATATATATATATATATATATATATTATATATATACATACATTATATATATATAATGTAATTTATGTATATGTATATGTATATATACATACATGTGTGTGTGTGTAGTTGTTTACATTATTTTGACTATGTGAACATTGTTCACTGCTGCACCATGGAGGACAATTTGATTCAGGCTCTAAGACAGGAGGCAGAAGAAACAGTGGGAAAAGGGTTTATGGTAGTGGACTAGTCTTCTGGAAGATTTCCTTTCAAAACCATCTCCTAGTCATCAGTCTCTGACACCTAAATTCCTTGTACTGACCACTTACTTCCTGGTGTTATGCACTGCATTTCCTCTTGATCTGCTTTGTAAAAATTAATGCACATGGGAAGGGTGACTGATACATTTGTGCAATAGTTTGTTAGTGTGAATTACTCTCCCAGTAGACACAAAGTAGTGGTGCCAGAGTGAGAATGCAGTTACTGAAATGGAGGAAACACATGCAGAATTGAGAAGAAGGAAGATAAAAAAAATAAATATATTAAATTTGTGCTGATTTGGGGGAAGCAGCAACTCAATGATAAGCACCAATCACTAAATAGAATTCACATGCCTGTCATAGAACTACATAACAATAAGCTCTTAAAGGTGGAAGCTTCTTATAGAGCAGGGGTGGGGAATGTCCAACCTGAGGATTGGCCCTGCCAAGGCATTAGGAATGAGTTAATTAAATGTTTGACCAAATACCAGGACAATTTTAAGTTGATAATTTTGTATGGTCCACCAATAGTGTTATAAATATCCTAATAAACCTGGGCAGAAAAGAAGGTTCCCCACCCTTGTTATAGAGCATAGTGATTAAGGACCTCCTTCTACAGATGAAGAAACTGAGACTTGAGGTAACCCTACACCATATAGCTGATTGATGGCAGGCTTGTTTCCAGAAACTAATTTTTCTCCAGTATGTTTCTGAATATTTGGTGCTGTTTCATGTACACTTTCTTTAATGAATGTTATTAATTTTTCATGGGCAAATCCATCCCTACTCAGTGATCCCAATAAAGCATATTGCAGAAGATCCATGCTTCCTTCCAGTTTTCATTCTAAAAGAATTAAATATAGGTTGCCATATTTCAAATGTTGCTCTTATAAAACTCTAGGTATAAGCCACTCTCTCCCACTACTAGCTGCAAATATTTAGCTAGCTACTTATTACTATCCAGACAATAAATGAATAGTTGCCAGAAAATAATGGTCTTCTCAGCATCCAATTGCTCAGCTTCCATCATCCAGCAGTGATTTCTGTCCATCACTCTTGGTTTTCAACCCTGTAATTGTTCTCAAGCCATTTATTTAATGCCATGTAAATGTGTACATGATTGTCATCACATATTAATCTTTTGGATAGAATGGCATTAAGCTTTTAGTGGAAGTAAATGAGGTCTCTTAATTTGCTTTTATCTTGCTTCTTGCATTGTGCTTATTAAAATAACACATACTTATCAGGTTGGGACTTCTTTCTATAAATCAGTAATGATTTGTTAACCATTATGCATTTCTAATGTTGCATAATCCTTTCCCAGAACACTCATTCATGTCTCTTCATAGTTTAAGATGAATCTTCTGATCTCTAAACTTTCTGAATTTGTTTTTGACCTTTCCTTAATGTGGTAAATTCTAGTATTTCCCCAAATATATTGTTCTATCACAAAATGGTGTTGTACTGTGGTCCCAGTTTTACAGCTCAGACAGCACATCTGACCTCCTGTGGGACCGAAAGAGGGATCAGGCAGCATAGGGAGGGGCTGCACAGGAAATAACCACACCCCAGGTACTCAAGAAACCAATCAACATAGAGCCAAGATAAGTCAAGTTATAAAGTTAGAGAAGCCTAGGGTCAAAGTGAGGAAGAAGGAATAGGCATTAATTTAAGAGGCTGTTTGCAGGCTGTGGTCTTACAGAGGTGGATGCAGATAGACCAGCAGTAAAGTGTGCAACTCTTATAAACTCATAATTCAAGGAGAAAAAGGGGTGGATCAACAAAGGAATCTAGAATCCTGCCAGGAAAACCAGCAGGAACCAAAGCAGAGCCTTACATATCAAATGACAAGACCAGCAATTATTAAAGAACAGCCCAAAGTCAAGATTCTTTTTTAAAAAAAATTATTTTTATTCTTGAAAAGATTACAGATGTCCCATTTTATTTCCTGATTGACCCTCCTCTATTCTGTTCCCACCCCATCCACGTGCCTTCATCACACTATTGTCTGTGTCCATGGGTTATGCATATATGCATATAAATTATTTGGTTAATCTCTTCATGCCTCACTCCTTTTCCCTCTGAAATACATCAGTGTGTTGCATGCTTCAATGTCTCTGTTTCTATCTTGTTCAGTAGTTAATTTTGTTAATTTTATTCCATATATGAGTGAGATTATGGGATATTTGACTTTCTCTATCAGGCTTATTTCACTTAGCATGATACTCTCCAGATCCCTTCACGCTGTACAAAAGAGTAAGAGATCTTTATTTTTTACAGCTGAATAATATTCCATTGTGTCTATGTACTACAGTTTTTTTTATCCATTCATATACTGATGGGCACTTGATCTGTTTCCAAATCTTAGCTATTGTAAATTGTGCTGCTATGAACATAGGAGTGCATATTATTTCTGACTGGTGTTTCAGGCTTCAAAGGATACAGTCCTAGAAGTGGGATCACTGGGTCAAATGGCAGTTCCATTTTTAATTTTTTTGAGTAAATTAGACAATATTTTCAGTAGTGGTTGTACCAGTCTGCATTCACCCCAGCAGTGTACTAGTGTTCCTTTTTCTCCACATCTGCACCAGCATTTGTTGTTTGTTGATTTATTGATGACATTCATTCTGGCAAGTGTGAGGTGGTACCTCATTGTCACTTTAATTTGCATCACTCTGATGATTGGTGACATTGAACATTTTTTGATATGTCTCTTGACCATTCATATGTGTTCTTTGGAGAAGTATCTATTCAGGTTTTCTGCCCATTTTTAATTAGATTATCTTCATTTTGTTGAGTTGTATGAATACTTTATATATTTTGGAAATTAACATCTTATCAGATGTATCCTTGATAAATATGTTCTCCCATACAATTGATTCCCGTTTCATTTTGATGCTGGTTTCCTTTGCTGTGCAGAAGCTTTTTAGTTTGATGTAGTCCCATTTGTTTGTTTTTCCTTTGTTTCCCTTGCCCTATGTGATGTATCTGTAAAAATTCTGCTATAAGAGATGTCTGATATTTTGCTGTCTACATTTTCTTCTACGAATTTATGGTTCACTGCTTACATTTAAGTCTTTTATCCATTTTGAGTTTATTCTGCGTGTGGTGCAAGTTGTTGGTCTAGTTTCATTGTTTTGCATGTATCTGTCTAATTTTCCCAACAACATACACCAAAGAGACTCTCTTTCCTCCATTGTATGCTCCTGCCTCTATTGTGAAATATTAAATTGAGCATAATGGCTTGGGAAGATCCCTGGGTTCTCTGTTCTTTCCATTGATCTATATGCCTGTTCTTGTGCCAGCACCAAGCTGTTTTGGTCTCATTGGCTTTGATGTATAACTTG
This sequence comes from Murina feae, assembly GCA_004026665.1. Lineage (NCBI taxonomy): Eukaryota > Metazoa > Chordata > Mammalia > Chiroptera > Vespertilionidae > Murina > Murina feae. The sequence goes on along the minus strand of PVJC01031578.1, from coordinate 13,593 downwards.
ATATCCTGTATTGTAATTCCTCCAACTTTGTTCTTCTTTCTCAAAGTTGCTGCAGCTATTTGGGGTCCCTTTTGGTTCCATATAAATATTTGGAGTGTTCATTCTGGATTTGTGAAATATGCTGCTGGCATTTTAATAGGGATTACATTAAATCTGTAAATTGCTTTGGGTAGGATGGCCATTTTAATGATGTTGATTCTACCAATCCATGAGCAGAGCATATTCTTCCACTTGTTTACACCTTTTCTATCACTTTCTTCTTCTTTTTAAAATCTTCACCTAAGGATATTTTTCCAACTATTTTTAGACAGAGTGTAAATAAGGGAGGAGGGGGAGATAGAAATAGAGAGACACATCAATTGGTTGCCTTTGACTGGGGCTTGGGATCAAACCTGTAACTGAGGTACATGCCCTTGACTGTGAATTGAACCAACTAACCTTTGGTCTATGGACGAATGATCAAACCACTGAGCCAAACCAGCTAGGGCTCTAGCCCTCTTTTCAATGTTCTGTACAGTTCTGAGTACTGGTCTTTCACCTCCTTGGTTAAGTTTATACTTAAATACCTTAATTTTTGTTGCAATGGAAAATGGGATTGTTTTTTGAGTTTTTCTGAGATATCATTATTGGTTTATAAAAATGCCATTGATTTCTGGGTGCTAATTTTGTATCTTGCTACATTGCTGGATTCATTCATTAAATCTAGTAGTTTTTTGGTGGAGTCTTTAGGGTTTTCTATGTACAGTATCATGTCATCTGTAAATAATAATTTTACTTCTTCTGTTGCAATTTGGATGCCCTTTATGTTTTATCCTTTACTGATTGTTGTGGTGAAGACTTCCAGTACTATGTTGAATAAGAGTGGTGAAAGCAGACATCCCTGTCTTGTTCCTGTTCTTAGAGGAAACTGTTTCAGTTTTTGCCCATTGAATATGATATTGGCTGTAGGCTTGTCTTATATGGCCTTTATTATGTTCAGGTAGGATCCCTCTATTTCTACTTTGCTGAGAGTTTTTATGAAAAATGGGTATTATATTTTGTTGAATGCTTTTTCTATATCTATTGATATGCTCATGTGTGTGATTTTTGTCTTTCAATTTGTTTATGTGATATATAACATTTATTAATTTGTGAATATTGTACCAGCATTGTATCCCTGGAATAAATCCACTTGGTCATGGTGTTTGATCTTTTTAATGTATTACTGGATTCAATTTGTTGAGGATTTTAGCATTTATGTTCATTAAGGATTTTGTCCTGTAATTCAATTTCTTTGCAGTGTCTCTTCCTCAGCTGGATGTTAGTTGGTAATTACCAATGAATAATCCCCAATTTAGTTGTATTTCCAGTCTTTCCTGGGAGAAGGTGCAAGAAGTGTCTGCCTATTTGGTCGTCATGAGAACTTTCCTGAAACCAAGATTCTTTTTTTTTCTTTATTGGTCAAGGTATTACAAATGTGTCCTCATCTCCCAATAACCCCCAACCCTCCTCCCCCACTCATGCTCTCATCCCCCTGTTGTCTGAGTCCATTGGCTTGGCTTATATGTATGCATACAAGTCCTTTGGTTGATCTCTCCCCGCAAGGTCAGAGTGGGACACAAGGTTGAAAACCATAGGGCTTCTAAACTCATGATCTGGAATCCTTACTTTACCCCTGACTTGAGAATATCTTGCTTTCCACCTCTAAGTGCTAGGGCTTGGCTGAGCCTGTAGATCAGGGTTAGGAAACTCTAGCCATGAGATCTGGATGACTACTGAAAAGAGAATAGGACTGGCTGGATTATGAGCTATAAAAGCGTTCTCAGCCAGATGCTGTTTAACCTCCCTCAATGCATTCTTTAACATTCATGGAGGTAATTCATTTAGATTCAATAGTTTATTTGTCACTAATGGTTCCATAGGGTTAACTATCTCCTCCGGAGTAAATAAAAAGCCTTTAATATCTTTTGCAGAAGAGAAAGTGAGTTTGAAGTCCCAAGTGTGACCTTTAGTTCTCTCTCTCTCTCCCTCCTTTTCTTCCTTCCTTCTCCACCTCTTCTTCCTTTTTTGAAATTCTATAGCAAAAATTCTCAAAGGCAAAACCTCTCTGTTTTAGCAATTTTGGATTTTATGATCTCTCAGTAGCAATGAAATATTTTATTTGAAGACTTCTAAAAAGAATTTTGTATAAGTTGTATTTTCTAGAAAGTGCTATTAATATTTTATTATTTCATCTCTATCTTCCTTTGCTTGATACTTAGTAAAATATCTAGATTGTTTGAGGTGGGAGAACTCTTAGAAATTAAAAGGTTTCACTAGAGATTTTAGCTTTTTGTGGGTCAAGGACCATTTCCAGAACCTGGTCCTTTTCAGAAGCTTTAAAGTATCCCTAATAACTATCCATGGACATCATGTTGAGGATCACTGCCTGGGTCAAACATGTCGAATGAAGATTGTGAAACTGGGATCCAGAAAATTTGAATGGTTTGAAAACCTTGAACTCTACAGTTGGTGAGTTGCTCCCCCTCTGGAGCTCCTATGTTAACCTGGGCATAGCCCTGTCTCTATTCTACCTCACAATATTGGCCCTTTCCCTCACTAGACAGTGAGCATCTTGAGACCAAAATCCACATCTCAATATTTGTCCCGCTGCTTATTTTTATAGCTCTAGCACATACAAGGTCTGGCACAAAGAAGGCTCTAAAAGTGTTTGATATTTTATTATTTCATTTCTACCTCCCTTTGCTTGATACTTAGTAAAGTATCTAGACTATTTTAGGATCAAGTCCATAGTCAATAACCATAAATGAAAACTCAAAGGGTTGGACTTTCTGACCATTGGAAGTTATTACTTTTGTGTTGCCACCATCATAAGCAGGTATGGGGTTCCTTCTGGATCCCCACTTTCTAAAAAAACTTAATACAAGTTACTTAACATTCTGATTTTTTCAGTCTCTTCATCTTATAAATAAGGATACTAACATGTATTTGCATTGCTGCCATGAAAACAAATTAATATTGCATGAAAAGCCACATATACATGCTAATTGCCTTTCTTATGACCTAGCAATTAATTTGGGTGCAGTGTATGTAACAGAGACCACTATATGGTCTGAGAGCACAAGCTCCAAGGCCCCGTGGAAATAAACAGCACTGAGATTAGAGATAAATAGAAAGAAAACCTATCTTCCAAATGACTCTTGCAGGTTTCTGAGACAAGCGTCAAAATCAGGCTAACATTAGAATTGGTTCTCAGAGGCTCCATCTCGCATTTCCCAACCTTTCTGTTGGCCAGAGTCCTCTTTGAGCTTTTCATCACAACTGTCTCTGTATTTGTCCTGCTGCGTATAATCTTGGCCTCACTGATGTAAGCAGAAGAAAAAAACAACAAATACAGCTGACATTTACATAGTATTCAAAAAGTTTTCTATCTATCGAACTCCCTTTTTTAAAAAGGCATCCTCTAACAAGAAGGCAGGAAATGAGGCAGCAAGAATAGTTATTATGATAGCTATGTGGGAGAAGGTAGCTTCTCTCACCCATTCTCATCATATTAATTGATTCAAATGATAGCTTTTGCTCCCTCTAGATCATTCACCACAGACCTGGTGACTGGGAATGCTGAAATAGTAGCAGCCAATCAGAGGCCTCTGTGTGTGGACTTCAGCAACTGTGACTCATCAGCATCCAATTAAATGCCTCCAGTCCGGGAAAACTCTCCTCACCAGGGTAGAAACAAGCTCTGCACGCTGCTGACCTTTTACATCAGCAACTCATGTTTCTGATAACGGTGGTGAAAGGCCAGCACTGGCGTGGGAGCCCCACCCTGCCACGTGAAAAGAATGACTTTGCTTTGCTTTTGTGCAAGGGGGGTTCGGGTTTTTGATGCTGTTTGTGCTTCAATCTCTTTGCCTGAGAGGCAGCTCTGAGCTCTGTCTCAGAAATACTAATTGCTCTTGGCGGGGTAGGTTTGTTGCCTGCCTTTTTCTCTAGGGAGTCCGCAGCGATGGCACAGCGTTCAAAGCTGGGACTCACTGTGCCTTTTAAGAGAGGTTTTTCTGCTCATTGCACCACCCCCATCAACTCTGTGGCCTGGGTTGAACAAGGTAACTGACACTTCTGTCTAAAGCACTGCTATCTTGCCCATTGTCCTAGCATCTGTGGCTCTAAGCTGCACTCCAGTATTGTCTGCTTTTCTCTGACTCTCTCTCTCTCTCTCTCTCTCTCTCTCTCTCTCTCTCTCTCTCTCTCTCTCTCTCTTTCTTGTGTGTGTGTGTGTGTGTGTGTGTGTGTGTGTGTGTGTGAATGAGAGACACAGACAGAGAAAGAGAAACTGACTCCAACTCTAAACCATCTGCATTTATTCCCTGATCAGAGGATAAAAACCAGATTTCTTAGTGCAGAATTTAATTCCTCCCAGTTTTCTTGTATACCTACTTCTTGATCTAGAGTTCCTTTTTCAGCAGCCATGCATTTAGGAGTCCTAAAGTAATGTAGAATAGTCAAAGACAAGCATGGTTCACAGAATCCTAAAAGCTTTTACCTATGTCATGAAACCTGCCTCATTTTAAACCTTTCAGATTCAAAGGGATCCATTTCCAGATCAAACTCATATAACTTGCAGGAAAATTCCTTCCCTTTCAGTATTTTACAATGTCTTCCAATGTAGCCCTCTCTCATCATCATAATAATCAGGCCTGTCTGTGAGAAAAAGAGGACAAAGGTTGTATTATATCTTCTATGCTTGTTTTATATCCTCCAAAGATCAAGCAGGTCTTCAAGCAATGCTTGTTTCTTAACTTATTGGTTTAATATAAAATTAATGACCTTTGCCCTATAAATCAGGTTCTCTAGAGAAACAGACCCAATAGTGTGTGTGTGTGTGTGTGTGTGTGTGTACTTTTTAAAAAAGGAATTGGCTCATGCAATTATGGTAATTGGAAAGTCCAAAATCTGATGATGGAGGTTGGCAGACTGGAGGCCCAACACAAGCCAATGTTGTAGTTTAGGTTGAAAAGGCTGCTGCTGCAGGATTTTCTCTTGTTTCAGGAAGGTCAGTTCTTTGCCTGGCCTTCATCTGATTGAATGAAGCCCACCCACATTAGGAGAGCAATTTGCTTCACTCAAAGGACAACAATTTAAATGTTAATCTCACCCAAAAACACCCTCACAGAAACATACAGAATAACATTTGACCTCATAACTGTGTACTATGGCCCAACCAAGTTGACACAGAATTAACCATAACAATCAACAATTTGAAATTTTTCATAAATAAGGAATTAACCTGACCTCATATATGTAGATATTCCACATAGTTTTCCCTTATTAGGCTTATATCCTTGTGAACTGGAAAATAGGAAAACAGGGAACAATGAAATGAAGCAAAAGAATGTTAGGGAATAGAGGTAGGCATCAGTTTTCCATCTTAAAACACCCTAAAATACAACTTGTGCGATAATTTTATGTTTTTGAAAGTGTGATGTTTCAAGGTAGTATGTGGACAAACATTTTAAATTATTGCTTATTTATTTTAAGGGATAGTAAAACTATAAACAGCGTGTCAAAACTGTGACAATAGATCTTATTTCTTGGGATGAGGCTATGTATTAAAAAGTATCCATTAAAATATATTTTGTAAATTATAATACAAGAGTGACAAAAAGTAAACATTCTACTGAGCATTTAAAGATGAATTCTTCTCAAACTCCTACAAAAATAGGAGGAAACACTTCCAAAATCATTTTGTAAGGCCATCGTTACCTTGATACTAAAACTAGACAAAAATGGCACAAGAAAATTACAGGCCAATATCCTTCATTAACATAAATTGAAAAATGCTCAATAAAATTCAACAATACAGTGAAATGATCATATATCATGACCAAATGGGATTTATTCTTAGGATGCAAGAATGGTTCAACATTGCAAATTAATGTGACACATTCTAATAACAAAACAAAGAATAAAAGTCACATGATCATCTCAATAGATGCAGAAAAAGCATTTGGTAAAACTCAATACTCATTTATGACAAAAATTCCCAAAAATGTGGGTATAGAGGGAAAGTACCTCAATGTAATAAAAGCCATATATGACAACCCCACAGATAACATCATATTCAATGGTGAAAGCTCAAAGCTTTTCCTCTAACATCAACATAACATAGGAAGTCATAGCCAGAGCATTTAGGCAAGAATAAGTAAAGCTGTCACTATTTGCAGATGACATGATGTTATACACAGTAGTAATAATAGACTAAACACAGGGAGAGTTGACTGAAAACCAAAGCTGCAGGATATAAAATACATATAAAAATCTGTTTTTATCTCTATACACTAGTAATGAACTATTAATAAGACAAATTAAGATTAGAAAGCCATTTACAATTTTGTCAAAAGGAATAAACTATCTGGAAATAAATTGAAACAAGATGGAAGATTTGTACATTGAAAACTGACATTAATGAAAGAAATTGAAGACACAAATAAATGGAAAGATATTCTATACACATAGATTGAAAGAACTAATATCATTAAAACGCCCATACTCCCCAAAGGAATGTACTCCCAATCATAATTTCAATTGAACTCTTCATAGAAATTTTAAAAATCCTAAAATTCATATGGAACCACAAAAGACCAAGAACAGCCACTGCAATCTAGAGAAATAAAAGCTGTAGGCATCATGCCTCTTGATTTCAAATTATATTACAAAGCTGTAGCAATCAAAGTATAACAAAGGGAATGTGGTCAGTAATATTGTAATAAGTATGTGTAGTGCTAGTTCGGAACTGGAAATATTGGAGGAAACACTTTGTAAAGTATATGATTGCCTAACCACTATGCTGTATACCTGAAACTAATACAAAATACTGACTGCAAACTTTGATTGAAAAAAAAAATAGCCCAGCCAGCGTGGCTCAGTGATTGAGGGTCAACCTATGAACCAGAAGATCATGGTTTGATTCCCTGTCAGGGCATACGCCTGGGTTGCAGGCTCAATCTCCAGTGTAGAGTGTGCAGCAGGCAGATGATCAATGATTCTCTCTCGTCATTGATGTTTCTCTCTCTCCCTCCCTCTCCCTTCCTCTCTGAAATCAATAAAATTATATTTAAAAAATAAAACAGTATGGTATTGTCATAAAAGCAGACATATAGATCATTGGAACAGAATTGAGAGCCCAGAAACAAATGCATATGGTTAATTTATGATAAACGAGTCAAGAATATAGGATGGGGAAAGCAAGGTCTCTTCAATCAATGATGTTGGGGAAACTGGACACCCACATGCAAACAAAAGTAGATCATCATCTTACTCAACACATAAAAATGGACTCAAAATGAACTAAAGACGTGAATGTAAAATCTGAAACCATAAAACTAGAATAGAACAGGTAATAAGCACCTTCAAATTGTTCTTGGCAATTCGTTCTTTATATGACACTGAAAGCAAAGGCAGCTCAAGCAAAAATAAGTAAGTGGTTCTCGACCCTGGCTGCGCATTCAAATCACACAGCTTTTCAAAAGTGCCAAAGCCTAAGCACCATCCCACATGGAGGGGATCAGTGCGTCAGTGAAGTATCTCCCAGGTGATGCCAAGCTATAGCCTGGGGTGAGAATCAGAGAGCTAAACATAACTAATCAGAGACCTAAACCAGTAACACAACTAAAATACAACCTTTAGTATTTTCCAGAAAGAGCTAAACAACATCACTTCTGGGAACTCACAGAATCATTTTCTAGACCTCCCAGTGTCAAATGACATGGCTTTTCAGGCACACTAATAATGAAATGTAAATACCTAGGAAAGGAGTCTAGTACCTTATTAATTAGAAGTGAAAATTAAAAAACACGCACATTTTTTAGAAATAAGTAACATTCCTGGAAAGTGGAGGCAGACACAGTTGTGTGATTTCATCCAACATTTTTGAGCCTTCAACAGAAAAATAAAGCCCAGTTGAAGCAATGGCTTTTATTTTACTTGTTTTTGACTGCAGACGTGACTTGTACTCAGGCTGGCTGTAGACCCTTCTTCTCCAAGCGCTTCCTCTCAATCTCTTTGGGCATTTCAGGCAGGTGCCAGATAACCATCTCCAGCTTTTCCATAAGCTATGGTTGTAGAAACAGGGACTTATCTGCCCTGATTCAAAAGTTCTTGAAATCACTTCTGCCATGGGTACCTGAAGCTTTGCTTTACACATTTTCCTTTCCTATCTTTGCACTTCCGTGGTTCCGTTCCACTGCTCTTCGATGTCTTTCTTTACCCAAGTTTTATTCAGATTCACTTGAAGGTTCATGCTGTCAGCCTCTTGGCTTGCCTGCCTATTTCTCTAGCTTTTCTCCTTCCCAGCTCATTCTGACATGCTTTACCTTATCTCAAAATGGTAGGTAGTTTTCTACAAACCTTTCAGACAGATCAGAGTTTAGGTTTCATTTTTTTTTCAGTCTCAAACTAGCATTTTTCTCTCCTATGTACACTTGAATATATTTTTCAGCTTCCCTCTGAGTAAGTCCCACGCTCATCTTCAATCTATAGGAATCTGTCTAGCAACTGATAGCTACATCTGGGGAAGAAACATCTTAATTGCTTTCTATTATTTGCATAAATCTTCCATAAAATACAAAATGGGTTTTTAACCTTACTAATGAATAAACATGTTAACGCATGCAGGTGAAGTGTTAATTGCTTTCTTCAGTTAACATTTTGAATGACAGCCTGATACAGGTGAGCTGTCAAATTTGGGTGTGTCTCTGAGATTTGGCTTCTTTACCATTCAATCCCTCATTTTCCAAATGATCTAACTTGTCACAACAGCAGCTTTGAGAATTTTCATTCTTAAGGACAGAATATTTTTCCACAGAGTTGAGTTAAATTTATTCAAGAATTTGAATAAATCAAACATCTATCTTTGCCCATTCAATCCAGCATGGACAGATTCTAAGGCCTTTGTTAATGGCTCAAGGATTGTTAAAGGGTATAACATTACTCATCATATCTTTTCTAGCAGGAAATGTATACACAAACACACACAAATTCCAAGTAGCTGCTAATCAAATAATTATATAATTTGACTTTGACATATTCTTTATTGTACACATTTCTTTAAGATTACATTAAGCTAATTAGTGATCTTAGGACACACACAAACTGATGGTGAAGGAAAGCAACACAAAGTATAATGAAGGATAGATGAGTTTTTGGAGGATCATCCACAAAGTAGCTTAGTTATGTAGAGATAATGGAAATTTGATAGTAGTTGGTACATTTTCATGTTTAGAACATGTGAAAAACATGATGACTCCCATGCTCTTATAATTATAAACCTTAGAGTTGGAAATAGAACATTAATACCTTTGTGTTTATTAGCCAGAACTGGTTACATTATTCTATGGGCAATGTGCCCACATCTCTCATCTCACATATTTTAGTGGTGATGCTGCATCATACTGTACTTGAAGTAAACCAAAATAAATCAAATGTTTCTTCACTTGTCCTTCTCCCTAAATTAATTTTCTTTTATCCTATTTTTTAAAAAATATATTTTTATAGACTTCAGAGAGGAAGGGAGAGGGAGAGAGAGAGAGATGAGAATTAATGATGAGAGAGAAACATTGAGTGGCTGCCTCCTGTATGCCCCCTACTGGGGATCAAGTCCAAAACCTAGGCATGTGCCCTGACCTGGAATCGAACCTTGACCTCCTGGTTTGTAGGTTGATGCTCAACCACTGAGCAACACTGGCCGGCCTTCCATCCCGTTTTTGTGCAGGTGATTGCATGGTCCCTGGTGCAAACTTTCCTTTACTCCTAATGAGTATCATTATTAGCCTCTAAGGGGAGTTCTTCTATTCTACTCCCTTGCGATTCAACATGTGGTCTGAGAACCACAGCATTAGCATTTACTGGGCACTTGGTAGAAAAACAAAGAATATCTGGATCCACCCCAGTCAACAGAATCAAAATTTGCATTTTAGTAAGTTCCCCAGTTGACTTATTTTCATATTAAAGTTGGAGAAACACCTTTGCTACACTACACCTTTTCTTTTCCTTTTTCAACTCTCCCTTGAGGAAGGACAACATGCCTGAACAGCCGTTGATTGCCTATTCCACTAGTGGATATAATTTTTTTAATAAAAAGAGCAAAATAAGTGAAGAGTAACATTCCATATGATAATAATCTCTTTTTATGCACGTCCTCCAGTGGCACAGGAGGTAAGATAGATTAGTTGTATGACAATTAGATTCTGAGTTTCAGACATATTTCTTCCATTATCTTTCTATATAATGTTGAACATAGGCACTTTGCTGTGTTCCTGTGACAGACAAAAAGTGAAATGGAGAGATTTAGTTTATGAAGGAAATTTATGTTGAGATATACATATATAGCATAGTGGTTAAGAGCATGAACTATGAAGAAAGACTCTTGGAATCATTAATTAATTAGCTGTGTGACTTTAGGCAAATTGCTTCACCATTATATGCGTAATGGGGATAACATTAATAGTACCTACTTCATGGGTCTATTATAAGAATAAAGGATTTGATGTATAAAATGTATAGAATCAGTGCACAGCACATGACAATTACTTAAATTATATAACACGATTCCTATTATGGGACATGAGGAAATCTCTATTTCCAAGAGTGGAAATAAAAAATACTAAAACACTCTTAGGGAAACCTCCATGTTCATTTGGAAGCCAGGTGGTTTCAGGACCTGGAATAACGAGAGGCATGTATTTTAAAAACTGAGAAGATTTTAGGGCAACTCCCAAGATGTAAGAGCAGAGATCCTATGGGTGATATCACAGTTATTATGATGCCAACTGATTAGAGACAATATATCAAATCAAGGGTTATAAACCAAGGTTTAAGTCGTATCAGACTATATTAATATTAAATGCATATAGCATAGGGCTCAACTTAAATTTATAATATATTTTCCTCCATATAGAATGGATTAGATTTGTTGCACCCCAAGATGACCAACCATAATCTAATCCCTGAGCAACCACCTTGAAGGTATACATTGAAAGTCACAGCTGCAGCATGAAAGCATATCTACCACCATTACTGAAAATGTTAACAGAGTGCATGTCTCAGTGGTTGTGTGTTGTATATCAGTCACACCCATTTTAGTGTTGATATTCTCATACACTTGGACCCTGCCAACAATATATGGTGCTTTAAAACTACAAGGCAAGAAGGAAATGCATTTGGAAGAGAAAACATATTCACCCTGCTCCCCGGAGGATATCCATCATCCAAACTTTACACTCTGTATCCAGCCTCCAGAGAGGTGGCAGCAACCTGCTTATGAGGAAAGACAACCTACATACCAATGGCACAAAACATGGACCATTTGCAATGCTGAGAGTTTCTGTTTTCATAAAGAATGATTACCCACTCTTCCCAATTTCGATTGCAGTTGTAACCTGATCAACTCAATTCTTTGAGTTCAATGTTAGCAGACTATTTTGTGAATCCATCCCTAGGCCAGAATTTCTCAAAGTCAAAAAGAGAACCATAATAGCAACAAAAACCTAAGCCCATTCTATATAATCAGAAAATAAAATGTCCAGTGGTTTTCAAGCCAAAATTGTTAATTAGTGACATAGTTTCCAACAACTTAGAGGCATAACCAAGAGTATCCAGAATCCTCAAGAAGTTCCCAAAGGAAGTTAACTATTTCCTTCGCTCAAATCTGAGCTCACTGTGGGCTCATAATACTCAGTCATCTGTATCCTATTCAATTTACTTCTCTAGCTTGTGACATCATCTGTAAATTGCAATGAATCAAATGCTCTCTAAACTCTTTGCTTCAATAGAAAACCAACAGAATCATAGTTGGAGTGAACACTGTGTAGCAACAGCTGCTGTAAGCAGTCAGAATATAGCCTTCTAGTCTCAGCCCCTTCAGGATTGTCTCAGCTTCAGAGGGATGCCTCACTCATACCACATTCCTTCTAGTGGTAGCAATGGTGTTCTGGTATATATTTAAGAACCGACTCTCCAATAAAACAAACCATCAAACAAACCCTGATTTATAACTTTTGGTAGTTTACATTATGTAAATTCTCCATGGCTGATTTCAAGTTACCAATGATGTGACTGAATTCACTGAATGCAGAGCTGAGAATACAATCAGCTCATGGGTGTCAGGATGAGCTAACTTCAGCACACCACTGCATGGTGGCCCATATCCAAAGACTAATTATGTGGGGGAAGAAAGGCCTGGCAACTCCGAAGGGACTTTCCTGGGGTTGGCTGAGGCTGTTTTCAGGCTGGCACCATAACTCAACCTTTCCATCTACCCAATTCTGCTTCTTTCTCTACTTCCCCTCCACAGGGATACTGTGGAATGTCCATGAGGACACTCCTTAATAAGTAACCTACATGCTACATTGTGTCTGCTTCCTAGGGAACCCAATTTGCGACAACCATTTCTTTCTTGCAACAATCATTTTCTTCATCTCCATGTATACTTCCATAGATTTTCTTCTGTTTTAAAGAAGAAACCTCACATGCTTTTAAATTTTGGTAAAACTGAGAATCTAATTTAAATATTAGCAAGGCATCAAATTCGTACGGAAGACAATTACAATTACAGATACTTCAAAGCTCATAGAAATCTTCCTAGGACACATAACATTCTCTAAATTCTGAGTGTCTTTTAAGACTCCTGAGTCAGAAATAATACTTACAGGATCCTCCTATAATGCAAAATACTGTCTGCCTTTCTGCAACTGCCAGCAATAAGGAAGTATTTCCTCCTTCCCCTTGTGATAAAATTTATTTCAAAAGCAGCTGGAAGGGTTTGCTATGTCAAGGCTGACCACTGGAATTACATAAACGAACATCATGGAGAAAACTCTCAGGCCGAAATAGCCCAAAGCTTGCAATATGACAAGAAAGAGCAGAAAAAGAATGTTAGCCAGCAGTCTGTGGCATGTGTACTCTGCACCTACACTGGTCCTGTTCACAAGACTCTTTTGAACCTGGTGCCCATTCCCACTATGCCTATGTCATCTTTGAGGACAAAGATCACTCCCTTCCCAGAAAATGTTCTGAGATTGTCGAAGGGTACCTCAACCTAGGCTTACCCTATAGCAACTTGGATTTCCATGCCACTCTTGAGTGTACAAATGCCGTTCTAGAAACCCTATGTAGCTGTGGCCTCATAACACTAAACACACTCCAAATCTCTATACAAGACTCACAATCACTTCTATTATGCTGGGTTGCTGCCTCACTGGGATTCGTGAGGTGCAAGTATAACCAGATTCATTCATTCTCTTAGGTTTCTTTAAAATCCACTTATTGTCTATGTCATTCATTCACACTATTATAAACGGGGCTCTCATCAGAACATGCAGCCATAAAGTGGCACACAAGAAAGAAAGTTGGAGAACTAGATAAGCTCAGAGGGTGCCTATGTAGCCCCATAACAACAAGTTACCCCCTAAAATCTTATTTGCAATGATCTTATTCAATAAAAGAGTAATATGCAAATTGACCATCACAAGATGGCTTCCCCTATGTGGTCAAAGATGGCTGCCACAAGATGGCCAGCAAAGGGAGGGCAATTGGGAAGGACCCAGGCATGCAGGGGAG
>PVJC01031577.1:0-20478 GCA_004026665.1 Murina feae | reverse complement strand
TGGGGGGGAAGAAATGGAGGGGAGGGAGAGGGAAGGAAGAGGAAGTAAGAGAAGCTGGGAGAGGAGGGGAGGGGAGGTCAATAAGGGAGAAGGAGGGGAGGCAGGAAAAAAAATGGAAAGCTGACAGGGTAGAGAACAGGACTGGAGGCAAATGAGACAGCGGTCAGGGAAAGAGGCAAGGCCAAGACTGTGACCGGGCGTTCTCTGTTCTGCTGCTGGCTACAGCCATGTGTATCACAGGCCCCATAAACTAAAACGTATCCATCAGGAAGGGTTGGGGAACGCTATCCCAGGGGGATGCCTCAGGATCTGGCTTCTCTGACGCTATGGTCTCAGAATGGTCTGAGCTAAGTTGCCGAGTTGGCAGTGAGGGAAGGTGGGAGCTGCTGGAGAAGCGGTCCAGGAAGAGGTCTGGGAAGGGCGTTCCTAGGGACACAGGCTGGGCCAGAGAGACTCTAAAAGCTGTGGGCAAGTCTGGCTCTTCCACCCCCTCAACCCCGAAACAGTATGGGGGGAAAGAGGGAAGAGAAATAGCAGCAGACCAAAGGGTTAAGTAGGGACTGGGAGGTGGAGGGCTGGGATTTCTCACCAGGAGGGGGTGGGGGGCATGCCCCTATTGAAGGCTGGGAGGCCTGAGACATCTGCATGACTTCTCAGAGCACTTCCCTGGGACTCCCCAGGAGTCAGCTCCCAGCCCTCACAGAGCTGTTACGTGCCCCAACCCACCACCCAGGACAGGAGACTCCGGGTCAAAGGGAAGGCAAAGATGCTTCAGGGTCAGAAAGCATCTTGAAGAGATGCTTCATTTGACTCCTTCGAGATTTCAGGAAAATGCTCTACCCAAAACCATGCAAGCCGCGTGGAGACCCTTGGAGACACTGAAAGAATCAGCACCTTGATCACTTGGTGAGTGTTTTTATGAAACCGCTCGCCTGTCTTCCCTGTTCTCCACTTCTCTACTGAATTTGGAACAAACTGTAAAGTTGGAAGTTAATTTAAGTTTTTAAGTACACGAACTACTATTTATTATTTTAGTCTGAGTAAGAAACTAATTCTTTTTACATTTTGATTCTCAAGGTTTTATAGAAAATTATAAATTTTCATCAGAAAAAATGATCTAGGTCTGCTGGGCATAGCACCTTGTATAAACTTGCGAATTTCCCCTAAGGCCCCAGGTGTCTGGTTTGCCATTTGTGTCTCCAGCTGAGCATTGTCCTGCCACAGCCATGACTCAGCGGCTTCAGGATAAAATTGGCAGTGAGTTCTCTTCAAAGATTCAGATCTTGCCCTTGACACATGCCATTAACGGCTGCATCACCTCCTTCACATCTGCTCAGTGATGTCCCAGTTCTACTGAGTCATGGGGGAACCACAGGCTACACATGGCCTAAGAGACCTCGGGTGGGTGGGCTGAGCGTCACCTGCCATGTGACTCAGCAGCCAACAGATGCCATCATGGAAGAGTGGAGTAAACAGAAGGGCAGCTTGTCCACAGGAAGACATGATGACGTGCTTATTTTATAGTTTCAGGGGTGTGTTGCTCATCAGGTGTCTATTGTCATACTCTCCAAACAAGTTGGTGAAAATGGACCCAAACAAGTTGGTCGAAATGGGAGCTGCTGTTTCCTTGGGCAGCCCAGGTCAAGGCTGGTTTGGAAAAGGCAGAGCTACTGGGTGCAATGGGCCCTCAGTGAGGGCCAGGGCACTGTCCCGGCCTCTTCTGCCCACAGAAGATGCTCCTCTGTGTGGGTGCTGAGTGACACCGGCTCAGGTCGGGCCTGCTTCCGCCACCACAGATTCCTCTGCCACAAGTGCCGGCTTGTTGGCAGTCATGCAAAAGGAGAAGTCTTAGCAGGGACCTAGCCCTCCCAGGTCTTCCCACCCCGCTTTGGGCAGTCCTGCACGTGGGGTGAGTGATGGGGAGCCTGTCACCCAGGCCCATTGAACTACAGAGCTGAGGCAGCAGGAGTCGGAGCATCTGGAAGGTCAGGGAGATCCCAGCTCCAGGGAGTTCTGTCTGTGTGTCATCGTGGCCAGTTAGCGGAGGGAGAACGTTTGGCACAGTTATCTTTCACAAACACACAGAGGAGAGTGCCAGCTAATCACCATGCTCGTGCGACCAATGTGGCACTCCGTCTTTCCAGGTCACCTGCTGGGGAGGGCTAGAGAGCGAAGCCTTTGGGGAGGGCTAGAGAGCAAGGCCAACCACTCTGGACAGATGCTGTGGGCCTCTCTAGGACTGAACTAGCCCAAGGAGTGCCTGGTCTGAAGGGAGCCCAGGACGGGTGGCTGGCGTGTTCTGTCAACCCCCAGAAGGGCTGGCCTGGCTGGTTGTCACCAGGCTGAGGTTCCGGCGAGGCTCTCCAGGAGGCTGAGCTTTGAAAGCCACTCTGAAGCTCCCCCATTGAATAACTTTTCTTCTGTCTTTGTCTCAAAGTCTGGGTTCTCCACCTGGTCCTCCAGCAGCCCAGGGACTCAGCACTGTCCTCGGGGATCAAGCCTCCTGCCTCTCCCATTCTTGTCCTCTCTCCCTTGTGCAATCTCTTCCTCTCTCTCCATAGTTTAGTTCTGGATCTGGATCTCCTCACCGGCGGAGTTTGTTTTCCGGTGTTCTCTCTCTCTCTCTCTCTCTCTCTCTCTCTCTCTCTCTCTCTCTCTCTCTCTCTCTTTCTCTCTCTCTCTCTCTCTCTTTCTTTCTTGTAGTATAAATAGTTTATTTGCTCTTATATAATGAAAAGATCAGAAAAGTAACATGAACTGCTTATGTAACGTTTCTAATATTTCATAAAATTTCTAATATTGCCAAGAAGCAGGCCCATTAAGAGACAAACAGAAAGGAAATGCCAATATTGCTGGCTATTTGTGGATTACTAAACAGGCGATTATTTTAACATATGCTCATCAGTATGAGCTTTGGGAAACAGCTGCTTGTGGTAAAGGCCCAACTATGTGCATTGTATAGAAGGTAAGTCCTCAGTTATTGGGGTTGTGACCTCTGAGAATCCAGTGGAAGTGACTCACCGTTACCTAAAAAAAGGCACAAAAATAAAACCATAAAACACACAGTTTTGGATGGTAGTGGCAACTTGAGTCCAAGTTAAGAGCCTGTGGCCCATGTACACGTAAGAATTCCCCACATCCACATGGAGCTTTCCAGCAACAAGTGGAAAGCGAGCCCTCAGATCTGCTCCTACTTTTCAAAGATCTAATGAAAGTCATGAGTTTTCCCCCTTACAATGAACATATCCTAATTCCTGTAAAGCTTAGTATTCATTTTCAAAAGTTTCAGACTCCTCCTAAAGCCCCTTCATGAAAATTCAACTCTGTTTTCTAATGACATTAACTATGAACTGTGAGTGTAAGCACTCCCACCCTGAGGCCATAGTTTGGGGTCTCCTCCCCTATTTCCCCCTCAGTTCACGACCCCCCTTCCCCTCCCCCCTCCCTCTCTTTGGGTGTCCTGGCTCACTCTGTGGCTCCTCACTGTGACTCCCAGGAGTCAAGGCCACAGATTCCCAGTCCCTCTTGCCATGGCACCTGGAGATGTGATCAACATTCCAGTTTTGAATGGGACTCATGGAATAAGGGATTCTGGGTCTCTTTTTCAATACATATTGGGGTCTCCCCTTCCCCCCCCCCCCCCCCGACACACACACACACACACACAAGTTAAAACAGGTTGAGTACAAAACTTGGTTGAATCAAAGTTTGTTTATTGGGTCAGAAACATACCAGAACTGGGAGAAGGGCAACTGATAAAACTCTGGAAACACCAAAAAGTGAGAAATTTTCATCTGTGAAGATGGTGGCTGAGAGAGCATATGATATCGAGGAAACCATGAAAGCTATCAGTAGCTCACACTGGGGTTTGCTTACTGAAACTGAAAATACTGAAATTAAGGGGCCTGCAAAAAAAGATAGACATAGCATCTTCTGCTGGCTCTCACACTAATTTGTGTAGTGGGCAAAGGAAACATGGGGGCCTCATTATTCTGAGACATGGTGTAAGTCATAGATGCAAATAGGTTCAGGAAAGCTTAGAAATCACTGAAGGAAATAAAAGAAGACCTGAATGAAAGAAAAGACATCTTCATCATGTTCACAGGCAGGAATACTTAATTGTCAAGATGTCGCTTCTACCCAAAGCAATCTACAGATTCAGCACAATACAGAAATGAAAAAGTCTATTCTCAAATTCAGATGAAGCTCAAGTGCCCCAAATACCTAAAACAATCTTAAAAAAGAAAAAGGCACAGAACTTACACTTCTCTATTTCAAAACTTACTACCGACCTACAGTAACCCAAGCAGTGTGAGACTGGCATAAGAACAGACATAGGGATCAGTGAAATAGAAATGAGAGTCTGGAAGAAATTGCATACTTTGATGGCAAATTGATTTAGACAAGGTGCCAAGTCCCAATGGGGAAAGAACAGTCTCTTCAACAAGTGGTGCTGAGACAACTGGAAAATTACGTGCAAAAGGTGACATTGAACCTCTACCTCAAACCATACACAAAATTAACTCAAAATGGATTAATGACCTTAATACAAAGGCTAAAACCATACAACTTGTAGAATAAACCATGGGATACATTTTCATGACTTCAATAGGCTCTTAAATTTGGCATCAAAGGCACAGGCAACAAAAGAAAAAAATAGATAAATTAGACATCAAAATTAAAAACTTGTACACCAAGGTATGTTATGAAGAAAGCTGAACAAATCTATGGAATGGGAGAAAATATTTGCAAATTATATATCTAATAAGGACTTAATACCCAGAATACATAAACTACTCCCACAACTCAACAACAGAAAGACAAACAACTCAATTTAAAAATGTGCAAAGGATTTAAATAAGCATTTCTCTAAAGAGGATATATTACTGATCCACACACACATAAAAAGATGTTCAAAATCATTAGTTATTAGAGACGTGCAAATCAAAACCACAAGAACATGCCACTTTACACCCCCTAGGATGGCAATAATAACGATTCGCAAATGGGAAATAAGTGTTGGAGAAGATGTGGTGAAATGAGAGTGCTGATCAGTGCTGGTGGGGGTGTGAGATGGTGCAGCTGCAGTGGAAAACTGTTAGTGGTTCCTCAAAAAGCAAAACATAGAATTACCAGATGACTCAGCAATTTCACTCCTAGATATATACCCAAAAGAGTTGAAATCAGGGACTCAAATAGGTACTTGGATGTCAGTGTTCATCGCAGCATTATTCACAATAGTAAAAGATGAAAACAATTCAAGTGTCCATCAGCAGCTGACTAAATAAACACAATGTGATGAATATAAACAATGGGAAATTATTCAGCCTTATAAAGGAGTGACATGACGCATGCCACAACATAGATGAACCTTGAAAACACTGTGTTTATTGAAATGAGCCAGACATGCCTTAGCCCAGGAAGCTCAGTTGATCAGAGTGTTGTTCTGATAAGCCAAGGTTGGAGGTTTGATACCCAGTCAGGCACATACAAAAATCGACCAATGAATGTATAAATAATTAAAATAACAAATCAATGTCAATCTCTTTCTCTCGATCTCTTTCTTCCTCCACTTCCTCTCTCTCTCCTCTCTCTCTTCTCTCTCTCTCTCTCTCTCTCTCTCTCTCTCTCTGTAAAAATAAATAAATAAATAAATATTTAAACTTAAATAAAAATAAATGAGCCAGACACAAAAGGTCAAAGACTATTGATACCACTTAGATGAGGTCCCCAGAACAGGAGAATTCACAGGGACAGAAAAGCAGAATGATGGTTACCAGGGATTGGGGGAAGGAGAGTGGGGGTGAGTGTTTAATGGACACAGAGTTTCTGTTTGAGGTGATGAAAATGTTCTGGAAATAGAGGCAGTGATTCCACAACACAATGTACTTAATGCCACTGAGCAGTAAGCTTTTTTAAAAGAAAGATTTAGAGAACTGTGTAGGTTATACTATCATTATGAGTCATAGAAAACACGGTGGGATCAACCCCTGGCCTTTGAAAGCTTCAACCCACAGCAGTGTGAGTGGTAGTCCCAGCCACAGAGGTACCCTGGAATGCATGTGACTGGCTGAGGGTGAGCATTGGTTCTCAGAGAGCTGTCCTCAGTGCCACCAGATGTGGTGACTGCAGGCATCCCTCAGGCAAAGTGAAGTGCCAGTGCATTTCTGGCAAATCCAGAGCTGCTGGCCATGGGTATCCCTCCTGGAGGGGTGGTCCTCCAGGCACAAAATAGTCACCTTTTTGAGGAATAGCCACAAAAGAAACTATATTCTACTAGGGGCCCGGTGCACAAAAATTTGTGTACTCGGGGTGAGGGGGGTGTCCCTCAGTCTGGCCTGTGCCCTCTCACAGTCTGGGACCCCTCTGGGGATGTCCACCTGCTGGCATGCCTGGCCAGCCTGCATGAGAGGCTGATGGCTGTTTGCAGGCTGGCCAAGCCCTCCAGTGCGGACCCTCACCCCATTGGGGTGTAGCCAGCCTGGGTGACGGGATAAGGGCCATTTTCAGGCTGCCACAGTCCCTTCAGGGTTCCAGTCCCTACTGGGGTATCTGGCCAGCCTGGGTGAGGGGCTGAGGGCCGTTTTCAGGCTTTCAGGCTTCCCATAGCTCCCATTGACCCAAGGTCCCAGCGAGGCTGTCTGAAATCAGGTTTCTGGGGTTTATTTATCTTCTATAATTGAAACACTGTTGCTTTGAGCTGAGGTTGAAGCAGGTAAGGAAGCCTTCTGTTTGTTTCAGCTCCATGGCTTCTATAATTGAAACATCTTTACTGTGAACAGGGGCTCAGCCAGGCTAGGCAGGCAGTTGCAACAGAAGCCTGCTGTTTACTTTAGCTCTGTGGCTGCCAGCAGCCATCTTGGCTGGGTTAATTTGCATACAGCCACTCTGATTGGCTGGTGGGCATGGCTTTGTTGGTGGGTGTGGCTTAGGCATCCCAGAGAGATAGTTAATTTGCATATTACTCTTTTATTAGATTAGATTAGTTTGCTGGTAAGAAAGAAAATCTCTTACACATATACACCAGTTACAGGTACTGGCCATGGCTCTCCTCTCTGTCTGGCATGCTTTTAGGCCAGGACTTCCCACCTGGTTCCCCAATGGCACAGACAGCCATGCCCCTGGACTCCATGGAGTGCTAAGGCAGCTCCCTGCAGGCGAGGCAGCGTCCTGGCACCATCATTAGGACTCCATTACTGCAAGAGAGACTCAGCCAGCTCAGAAAGAACCCGGTGGGAGGTGATGAGGGGCCTTGGGAGGGCACCTGGGCTGCTCCAGGGCTGGGAGAGCAGAAAGCACAGCCCTTCCTAATGGCCAAAACTGCCTGTCCCAGGTACCACTGGGATCCATGATGCTCTGTCCCTGCCTCACTCACTGTTGATGCCACACCCAGTGCTCTGTTGGCATCAGATAAATGCTTGTGGCAGCTCCAGCCTTCAGACAATCCTAAAAAGAGGGTTAGGATTAGCTCACATGGCTCTCAGTTGGGTAACTAGTTAACAAATGTTTACACCAAATACTTATTTGCTGGGTGTTTGCTGAGCAGTCCCATTTGGAGTGGGATGGGGAAAGGAGAAACATTAACACATAGAAAGTTCAGTGACCCCCAGGGCTACGTTGTTGATGTGGAGATGAGGGAATAAAGAAAGATCATGTGGGGAAGTCACCCCTCTTGGCTGACGCAAGGCAGAAGCGTTACCATGTGTAACACCCTGGTTGACAGGAGGAAAGCGCGTGTCTGTCCTCAGGTGAGGGCACTGCCTACAATCTAGAGCTGTCTGGCTGTGGCTAGCTCTTGGTTTAAGCACTAATTAAGCTAGCTCAGCCTTTCAGAAGGGACCATCTTCTTTTTTCTTTTCAATCTTCACCTGAGGATATTTTTGCCATTGATTTCCAGAGAGGGTGTAAGGGAGGAGTGGGGGGAGAGAGAGAGAAAAATCATGTGAAAGAGACACGTCAATCGGTTGCCTCCCACATGCACCCCTTCCAGGGCTGAGGAACCTGCCACCAAGGTTCATGCCCTTGACCGGGGATTGAAGCTGCAACCCTTCAGTCTGCAGCCCAGTGCTCTCACCACTGAGCGACCGGCCAGGATGGGACTACCTTCTTGACCCAGGGAAGCTGGCTTCGCACTTGCAGTAGGAGAGGCTGTTCCTGGCATGTCTGGGACCCTTGCTCTGCAGGCACGGGGCTGGAGCATGCTCTGTCTTGCTGCTCAGCTCTTCTGAATAAGCCCAGCCTCTAACCAAATGAACCCAAACCAGTCAGAGGGAGGCATTAAAGTTTCCAAATGTTTGCACTGTAGCAAGATTATATACTAACTAGAGGCCCGGTGCACAAAAATGTGTGCACTTGGGGGGTCCCTCAGCCCACCTCTGCCCTGTTGCATTCTGGGACCCCTCAGGGGATGTCCACCTGCTGGTGTGCCTGGCCAGCCTGGGTGAGGGGCTGATGGCTGTTTGCAGGCTGGCCACCTCCCCTTCAGGGTGGGGGTTCCTGCTGGGGTGCCTGGCCAGCCTGGGTGAGGGGCAGAGGGCCATTTCAGGCTGCCCACAGTCCCTTCAGCCTGAGGTGCCTGGCTGGAAGCAGGTATCTGGGATTTATTTAACTTCTGTAATTGAAACTTTGTTGCCTTGGTCAACCTTCAAAGACTGGGTTGCCCCTGGAAACCCAAGGTCCCAGCCTGGCAGGTATCTGGGGTTTATCTTCTATAATTGAAACTGTAGCCTTGAGTAGAGCTCAGGGCCCACAGGGCCCTGGATTCCTCCATTGCCTGGGGCAATTCCAGCTCAGTGGCTGCTGCCATCTTAGTTGAGTTAATTTGCATATTTGCTCCTGATTGATGGGTGGGTGTGGCTTGTGGGTGTAATGGAGTGAGGGTTAATTTGCATATTACTCTTTTATTAGATTAGATGGTAATACTGAACCTTAAAACAACCAACATCAAAAGACTTAGGTGTGAACTCCCTTATTCCTGACAGCCGAAAGGAAACATCTTCCTTTGAGAACCGGATGGAGAAAATGAGTGGAAATTAGGGTCTCAGGTGACAGACCCTGGTTCTTGGCACAACTACTGTCATTTGGAATCTGGCAGTGATTCAGGGACTCTTCACACTTGGCTCAGAAGACCTGGCCCACATCTCCCTCCTGGACCTTGATGGTCCCCAGGCTTCCCTGATGGGCAGGGCATGCTCTGGGTGGGGAAAGTCCAGCCTAATGCCCCTGGGCAGAGAGCTTCAGGACCCTGCTGGCTGCTGAAGAACCAACCACACACAGGCTCAGAGGGAGGACAGAAGGCACTGTGTAGAGTTCCTATTGTGTCCCATGTTGCATCACTTCTGTTAAAAGCCAAACCTGGTCCTAGCTAGTTTGGCTCAGTGGGTAGAGCCTCAGCCCACAGTTTAAAGGGTCCCATGTTCAATTCTGGTCAAGAGCATATTCTGGTTGCAGGCTCAATCCCTGGCCCTGATTGTAGTGTGTTCAGGAGGCAATCAATCCATTTGTTTCTCTCACATCCATGTTTCTCTCTGTCCCCCTTCCCCTCACCCCCCCTTCCTTCCACTCTTTCTAAAAATCACTGGAAAAATATCCTCAGGTGAGGATTAACAAAAACAAACCTGGCTGCCACCCTTCTCAGGCTGGAAGTAAACCCACTATAGTCCCAAGCGACCCTGGTGAGATGTCTGCATGCCTCCCTGGGCCTGGGAAGACAGTCGCCCCTGCCCCTCGGGTCCCCTGCCTGCTGGGTGGGGCCTTTGTCACACACTGCCCCAGGAAGCTGGAGTAGAAAGCTCACTTTTTCCCCTGTTTGAGTGCAGTTGGGATCATTTTTAATACATTTCTTTTTGCTCTTCATCAACTTCAAATGTATTAAGATGTCCTGAGGGCAAAAGAACCGATTTAGCTCTCTGATTACAAGCCGGCTCTGTGCCTAATGCCTCACTCGTTTTGAAATACTGACATTAACAGGAAAATCACTCAAGCTCTCTCCTTACTTCCTGTGCTTAATTAAGTGGCTCCGCAGGTGACTCAACCCTTTTATTTTTCAGAATGACATCAGACTTATTTTCCATTTTAATAGCCTGGTTACTTCATTGATTTTTAAAAATCCAATTTCAGTTCCTAGTGCAACTTTTGTCTGTTTTTTTTTTTTTTCTTTTCTTTTCTCTACCCCAGGAAATGCTAACTCCCATCCCAACTAAACTCCAACTGTTGTGAAGGCCTCTGTTTATTTTGTGTCCAGGGTCCAAACCCAGAATTTGAAGAATTTTGAGGTGTGAGCCATATTTGCTAATCACCTAAGCCACGTCACAAAGTGCTGGAGTTTCAATGCAACGGATGATCTTGAGCCATGCCTGAGTCCCGGGGTGACGTCAGGGTCCCTGAGAAAAGCCGCATCTGGCTCTCAGGCCTCTCCTGCCTCCGGGACTGTCCACGGTGGTCACTTTCCCCTGTCCATCCTCACAAGCTGGTTTCAAGTGTCTTTGACGTTCTTCGGGCGGCTGTAGGACATTATTCGTCTGCAGGCTCACCCTTGCTGGGAGGTCAGATCCATTGTTTGAGGGGAGACCTGGGAACCGCTCATGTTATTATGACTGTTTGGACTCAGCCTCCTGGGGAAGCAGGTGCCAGTGATCCACGCGCTCGGCCTTGTGCTGGGGTTTGTGTGGCGCTTGGGTGAGTGGGGTGAGTTTCATGTCTGTTCCCCGAGGGCTTTTCCTCCATCGCTTCACTCTCGCTCCTGGTGAGGACAGGGCGCCCATCTGGGGCCCAGCGGGTCCACTCGGTCCTCAGGTGACCCTGGGAGGGAAGCACAGAGGCCACACAGACCCTGGAGCAGTGGCCCCCGTGGCCCAGCCTTCTCTCCGGCGGGAAGGGCCTGGACCTGAGCAGGTGACGTCCATCAGTCCGTGCTGCCCGCGCTAGCCTCCTGGCTCAGCCACAACCGGGGAAATTCCCCAGGGCAGGGCCCTGGGGGCTCTCGTGAGGCTTTTCTTCTTAATCCAGCAGGCATCCAAGATATAATGCGACCCTAGGTGCTCATCTAACGTTACTCTCTCCCTCCTGTCATATTTGCATAACGATAATCTGAGGAAATTATCCTAGAAGAATACACTCTCTAATGCTAATATTCCCCCTGGGAAAGATGTCAACCATCTGCTGTCGACTTTCTTTTTCTTAGAATGTCCTGCTTTGTCTAAAGAACTAGGTTTGTTCTTTAGAACTTTGCTGTACATCATCACGCACTGACCTGAGAGTTTAGCTCTGTCCCATGCACCAGGCTAAGGAAGGGAGAAGCTCAGCAGCTAGAATTTGTATTTAAACCCCATGTCCAACCACCCTTGCCTTTCTGGAAATGCCAGCCTGCAGGAAGTTCAAGTGCGACCTTGAAACTCTTGCAAACTTGCACTGAAGGGCCCCACAGGTGCCCAGCTGTGCAGGGCAGGATCTGCCTTCATGGCCAAGGGTCTCTGGAATGAGTGGCTGGTGACCAAACAGCGGCCGGCGCACGGGTGAAAACCAGCCTCTGGTTGTTAGGAGACTGAGTGGGGCGTGGTCACCCCATGGTGGGGAGACGGCCTGGTGAGGAGGAGACAGCGTGCGCAGTGGGTGGTGCAGGTAAAAACAGCTCAGCCCGGCACACTAAGCCTCAAGGGTGCACATGAAGGAGATTCAGGGGAAGGGGGCGGTGCCGCACGGGATCTAGGGTGGAGAAGGACCTGGGAGGAGGTCTGGGAAGAAGAGCCTTTTACCCACCAGGGCCCAGGTCCTGCTGGGCAGATACCAGCTGGCCTCTCTGTGCCGTGGGAAACGCCTCTGGATGGGGAATCGACTGGCTCCAGGTCTGTGCTGGTTCACTTTCTGTCAGCTGGACGGGGCCACAGGGTGCCCTGGTGTTCCTGCAGGGATGCTTTTTGGACGAGTTTCACATTGAAAACATTGCTCTTCCTAATGTGGATGGGCCTCGTCCAATCAGATGATGGCCTGATAGAATAAGAAGCCCACATTCTCCGCTGTCAGAGGGGCTGCTCGGGCCTGCCTACCTCCAGCCGGAGCCTCGACTCCTCTGGCCTCCAGACCCAAGTGGAAGCCTCAGTGCTTCTTGAACCAGGGCCTGTGGCTCTTGCACTGAGACTCACACCGTCACCTCTCCCGGCTCTCAGAGTCGGACTTGGACTGGAACCTGCAGCTCTCCCGAGCTGCGGTCCTTGGGACTCCCAGTTTCCATCATCACTGTGTGTGTGTGTCCTGTGGCCTGTTTTTCTGGGGAATCTGACAAAAGTCAAGGCCCCATGGAACACATGTGCCTACCTGAGATCCCCCCGACCCTCCGTGGGAGGCAGTTCCCCCACAAGATGACATCATGAAACCCGGAGGGTCCACAGCGGCCTTTTCACACCTGGAGCAGCAGGGGATGCCCTCCCCTGTGTTCCAGAAGCATGCTGGCCGCACATCCATGTAACAATGCGTGTGTGTGTGTGTGTGTGTGTATCTCCAGTCTCTTCACTCTACAGGGCCAGTGGCTCAGCTCTCAGCCTTTATATGTTGAGACCTAGTCCAAGGTTGGCATGTGGATGATGCTCAAGTGTGGCTTTTAAACTGATCAGCACTGAGGAGCAGCCAGCAGGCAGGGCCGGGGGATCCCCAGCCACCTTGGCAAGTGGGGACAGAAAGGGCCTGCACTCCAGCAGATATTCCTTCCCCCCGGACACACCATCAGCCCTTGCTTTCGGGTAAAGCGCTGTGGTGTCTCCAGGGCCTCCAGGCAGGCTCCAGAGGGACCACCCCTCCGGGCAGGCCAGGCTCGGGGGCAGGCCTCCTCCACACCCAGCAGCTGGGCGTGCTGGTGCGTGGTTTTAAAACTTGGAGAAACCAAAGGGCCACCCAGACTGTGATGTTCTCCTTCATGCAAGACTGGCCCGCAGGGTGAGTGACGTACCAGCCCCAAGGCAGTGCTCATCAGCCGTGGGTGGACCAGCGAGCTGCTTGCCTTGCCTGTCCCTGGACTGCACCTTCACTCTGCTCCCTGTGGTCAGAGCCCAGAACCTTCCTGCCTGCAGGGGGAGGAGGCGCCTGCAGGGGGAGGAGGCGCCTGCAGGAAGCAGTGCAGGGCCTCGGTGCTCTCCTGCCTGCCTACCTCTGAGGGCAGCAAAAAGGCCCTGCCCTGGCCCCAGCTGTTCTCTGTGGAAGTGGAGTTCTTTGGGGACCTCAGGGAAAAGAATTTCCCTAGGTCTCCGCAGAAGAATGGAGTTTTGTGGAAAGCTTTATTGATGATGTAAAATTAAGGGGGTTTCCCTCCAAGATCCCATCTCTGTCCATCTCGCCATGGAAAAAGGCCCACTGTGTCATCAGCAGGGCCCGGATAAGGCCACTGCCCCAAGTTTCTCCTGTATATTAAAGTCCAGGCCAGCATCTGGCTGGCTCAGCTTATGCTCCCAGCTGCAATCCATTGCATGTGGGGTCACATGGCCATGTCCATGCAGCTGCTTAGGGCCACATGGCTACGGAGAAAGGACACAAAAGGGCAGAGGCAAGTGCAGGTCAAGGAGCAAGAGGGGAAAAGGCAGAACAGGGAGATGAGACAGAGGAGCGCTGTGCTTGGGATTTTACCCTTCCAACATTTCAGGCACTTGCAGTGGCTCCACCCTCCTAGCAATGACTCTTTCTCAGGCTAGACAGACAGGCATCTATCCAAAGTCACCCCGACTTCACTGCCCATGTGCCCAGTTACCCCTTTGTTTGATCCCTTCTCCCAGTGAATGGACTGGTGGTTCCCTGGGGAGAGTGAAGTTATAGTTTCCTGATAAAGCTGCCCATATGATCATGCCTATAATGGCTGGCTTCCCTTTGCTCTCTTCCTCTTACTAATATTAATAAACTAGCTAATTATGACAACAGTGACCCCATCCACATCAAGGCCTTCCTGCCTTCTATTTCCTCTTAATGAAAGTCTGTCTTTTTCTCCACCCATGTTTGTCTACCTTCAGTGAATGGCTGAACTGTGTGAGCTGTGTGGACCTGGGGCACCAGTCCTGCATTTGCCGTTTCTGACCTGATGGTTCCTGACAGCCTTGGACTCCATCCTCCAGAGTCTTGTAGCCATAGAACTTTAAAGCCTGAACTTTAAAGTCATCTGCTGATGCCTGGGCACAGGTTTAAGGAGGGATGCACACAGGACCAGCAGCAAGGGCACAGACACCCATACCTCTCCGCCATGTGTTTCTCCCAGTTCTGTCCTGGGTGCTTCTGTGGGCTTAGGAAGGCTTCCAAGAGAAGAGGCACCTGTTTTCAGTCAAGGTCTTAATGAATGTTATGTGTGTCTGACAGCTGCTCCTACACCGACTTGCAGAGCTCAACCTTGGGTCCTTCAACTGAGTCATCCATCAGAGGTGAGAGGCTGGCTAAGGGCTCCTGCAATCTTAAGCCTGGTCAGAGCTGAACCAAAGGAGAAATGAGAAACAAGATGTTTAGGACCAGGAGCGGGGACAGGCTCATCGGATGCATGGGCATCTCCCTTCCTACCCCGCAGGCAGAGCCTCGCAGACGGCCTGCGCAGGGCCACCGGGCAGCCTGCTCGCTCTTCTTTTCATGGCTCCACCCCAGCTTCCCTAGTCAGTTGACTCGAGAGGGCAGCCTTTATCAAATGGCTTTTCACCTTCAACCTGTAATGCCCGTCCATGTCAGTCATTACCTGCCAAGGAACAAAGGGCAACAACGCAGATTCGCACACAAATGCACACACACAAGGGATAGTGTGTGCTGAGGGAGCAGTTCATGCCGATGAAGGGAGCTCTGTCCACGGGTGGAGAGCAGACCCAGTCACTGGCATGCCATTCCCGTCACAGAGAGACAACGCTGGTTGGCGCCCCATTACTGGTTCTGCAGTCGAACCACAAGATTTCATCCTGAGATGGCTGCATAGATGCCTTGTGACCACCATGAAACACGGAGAGCAACAGCCTTTGTCAGCCCAGGGTGCAACGTGGGAAAGCCTGCCCAGCGGAAAGGGGACGAGGGCGTCACCAGGAGCCCAGAAGTCTCTTCAGGAAAAAAGTAGTAACCCACTCCACTTCCCCACACAGACAAATTCGACTTGTCAGATGCAAGTTCAACTTGTGGACCACCCACTCACGACTGGTAGTCTCCATGGGAACTTCTGAGTCACCTGACGACACAGAAGGTACGGGAGAGCTTCCAGACACTTTCCTTCTGGTAGATTCCAGGAAGTCAGCCTGGTTAACAGGAGCAGAACTGAGTTTAAGTCGTCAGCGGATATCCTTCAAAAAGAATGGAGACATTTTAGCTGGTTCCCACTCCTGGGCCTGGGCCAGGATAGGGCTCAACATGGCACCTCCTGGCCTCCCTTCTGTTTAGCCAAACTCCAAGCAGCATCCTCAGTGCAGCTCCACTGGAGCTATGTACAAAGAACAACCGTTATCCTGATCCCTTTAAGATATTGAAGATTGGCGAGAGAGGGAGCCAGGAATTCGCTTCAGCAGCACCCCCAGTCCCTTTGCATTTGTATTACACATTTTTACTTTAATTTCCTACGGCTTCTCCCTGCCGTAGGAAATATGGGTGTAATGTACACAAAGGTGCCAACCATGACATTTTGTTCCTATACAAGAAAACACTCTCCCCTTCCCAAGGTGATCTCTCTTTTTTAAAAATGTATTTTTATTAATTTCAGAAAGGAAGGGAGAAAGAGATAGAAACATCAATGATGAGAGAATCATTGATCAGCTGCCTCCTGCACCCCCACCCCCTTCCTGGGGATGGAGCCCACAACCCGGGAATGTGCCCTGATCAGGAATCAAACCATGACCTCCTGGCCCATAGGTTGGTGCTCAACCACTGAGCCACGCCAGCTGGGCAAGGTGTCATCTCTCTTAGTCAGGCTTCGTGTAGGTCAGGTGACTTGAGGTGGAAAGTTTGTTCATTTTCAGATTCAAAGGAATGAGATGCCGCTTGCCTTCAAAAATATTTGTGACTCGCTCGGTGAGAGGGTGACAAGGCTGCTCCCCTGTGGGTCCCACCTGGTCATGCACAGCTGCTGAGGGCTCCTTTCACAGGTGCTCAGAGCTGCGCCTTCACTGCCATGTTGGCTGTGGGTGTCGGTGCCCAGGACGCGAGCTTTCCAATTTGACAGCATTTGGCTTTGTCTGCCACAGAACAGTGGCTTCACTGGCTCCAGGTTAATGATGTTTGGTCACAATGATTGCAAACATCTCTGGGGCCTCTTCACCCTTCACCGATGGCAGACCAGCCGGACAATCCCTTGAGAACCCTCCTCTGAGTCTATTCCACATGGTCAGTGTGCATGGGTGTGTGTTTATCCATGACTCTAGTTGTTGCTGCCTGACTGGGCAACCCCAATTCTTAAACACACTCTCTGTGAACATGTGTGACCTGTAGGAACGAACAAAATCCCTCACATGAGAACCAGCAAAGACATTTATTAGGAGTTTGCTGTAGCAAGGGTGTCAGTCAGCATCACTTTTGGGGGCAAGCAGGGTGTGGGAGGCATCACAGTGGCAAAGGGACAGCTCCAGGTGTCTCTCCAGGAGGCCATGGCCTGGGAAGCTGTAATGGCCTCGCTAGAAGCCAGGCATCCTATGTGATTAGTCACAGTACACATTTGGCTTTCTCTGCTGGTCCTATTTGGAAGCGGGGCAAAACACAGGCAGCTGTTAGTTAGTGACCGGATGCTGGGAGCTGGCTGAGTGCTGTAGGCGCTGTGGGGGACTCCTGAGCTGGCTGCTGCAAACAGTGGTCTGGCTTCTACCTGAGCACACACTGTCTCCTCCAGAGCTTGCTTGAAATTAATGTCAACATGGGTGGCGATAGGGGGAGGGCAAGCATCATTTTGTGTCCACAGCCACATGGAGATGGGAAAAGAGGGTCCTTGGGCTCCATGGCACCTGCTGCCTGGCCCATCCAGTGTCCCTGCGGCCCAATGACCTTTCTCAGGCCCTGCTGGGAACTTGGGGTCATGTGTTGAGTCCAACTTTGAGGACCAGGTGGGCCAGAATGGGAACCATGGAACAGGCCAAATTAGCCTCCAGGTGTGTGCACCTCAACTTCTCTGACCTCCTGCTCCAACCCGCCCATTGGGTCTCCTCCAGTGTCTCATCCTCAGACTCAGAGAGTTTTACTCCTAGCAGAGTGTCAAGCGGCAGACAAGGTGAATCCGTGTAACCAGGAGACAAGAGCTCAAAGACCAGGCTCAGTCCTGGTGATGACATGGCAGACGCTGGCTGCAGGGGTGGCTCTGAAACACCCTGGGCGGTAGCAGCCAACTCCACCACCCGCCAGGCAGCGTCACTGTCTCCAGGTGTGCTGCTGGTTTGGACATGAGGTTTCTGCCACATAACATGCCTTCAAGCGGGAAAGAGATTCTAGATCTTTCCAGAGGTCACATATGAAGGCCTGGGGACCACATTCAGTCTGGATGTGTGTTTTGCTTGGCACACGTGAATTTTAAGTCTTTTGATGATTTATCAAGATTTTAAAATGAGGAGCTAGCCTTTCACATTAAAAAAAAGTCTTTTCCAACTTCTCCTAGACAATGTGATGACGGGTGACATGGGGTTGTCTTCCCACTGAGGCTGCCCAGCAGAAGAGTGGTCCTCTGTGTGTGGGGGGGGAGGAGGGGATGCACACAGTCTTTTCTTCAGCTTCGACACCACTGCCCGCTGTTGTCTTCGCTTGCCATTGTCAGGCTAAATGTTTGGGTCTCCAAGATTCACATGTTGAAATCCTAACCCCCATGTGATGGTACCCAGAGGGGGGCCTTTGGGAGGTGAGTAGGTGATGAGGGTGGAGTGCCCTTGTAGGAGAGACCCCAGCGAGTCCTCTTGTCCCTTCTCCCACGTGAGGACACAGCAAGAAGATGGCAGCCAGCAACCCAGAAGGCAGAACCACCTGGGCACCCTGATGGCCAGCTTGATTCTCAGTTACTGTGAGAAGTAGGGATGTTGTGTGTAAGCCATGCTGCCTGAGGCGCTTTGATACAGCAGCCTGAACGGACTGCTGGCTCAGCAGCATGCCCTGGGGGCAATCAGCCCTGCTCAGCTCACGGTGTCTGGGAAGAGTCCATCATCCCTTCCCCAGAAGTTGTTTCTGGTGCCGAAAGGTTGCTTTGGGAGGATTCTGGGCACTGAAGAGCCTGTGATGGGCAGAGAGTGACCTCACACCTCTGACGTGGCCCCCTTTTCATTGAGGTGATGGGTGCATGTCCTCTCTCCTGGTCTCTTTCCTGCTTCCTGTGAGAAACGCCTCTTCTCACCTCAGAAACAAAGAGCACTGCTGGGGCAGAAGAGGGCAGAGTCAGCACAGCTGCAGTGCAAGTCTGAGAGGTGGGATGTGAGGGTACATGCCGCGCTGAGCAGGGGGTGGGATCTGAATCGGCTGTGACTCTACTACCTGCACAGTCTCAGTTTCCTCATCTGTCAAATGACATAGGACTTGGAGCCCCAAGGTTGTGAGTCGTGACTGGGTCTGTGTGAAATGCGGCCTGCAGGGAGCATGGCTGGCTGTCATTGGTATCCGTCTGGTTATGTGCCAATAAGTAAACTCAACGCACGGTGTCTGCACCAGCCCAGGTCTCTCTCTTGCACGTGCTACATGTCCATGATAAAACAGCAAGGCTCTGCTCAGTGTCACTCCCAAGGGGCGCAGGGCAGGGCGGTGGAACTGCCCCGAGTGCCATCAGCATCTGCGTCAGGGGGTGGGATTTGACGTGTCAAGCATTAGGCTGGAAGGCCTCTTCCCAGAAGAGACACCCATTTCCTTGGGTTTCCAGTCAGATGAGGGTTTGGGCATATTTAGTTTGCTGGCACCATACCCACATGTAAGCGTTTGATGCCAGTGGCACAGCCACGTTAAATGGATGAGGCCCAGCTCTATCCAACTCAGGGTTCTCCTTAAATTAAGAATAATTCTCACGTTGACTTGAGATTGTTAAATGCATACGGAGTGCTGTTGGATATTCCTTTCAATATCTTTCAAGGTCTTACAGAGGTTTGCCTCTTGCCCTGTGGTGTAAGGATCTCTTTGCGGGGGTGATTGTTGGTTCTTGGGGTAAGATAGGGAACCATGGGAAAGCCCCAGCCTGCTCCCCAACAGAGAGCAAGTGCTGTCTGCAGCTCTGGGAAACCCACGATGTGCTGATGGACAGGAAAGGCCACTCTGATACCATCGTTCTGACGCAGTGCAGCACCCAGCATCGCTCTGCGCCCACTGGTGGTCTGTGAGATCAGAAAGGTTGTCGACCGCTGCTCTAGAAAGTTCATCATAAGGTAACCAGATTTTAACATTGGTAAAGCGGGACACCATTGACTGCTTGGCCACCGAAAACCGTATATTCCCTTCCCGTTCTCCCGCCGTTTCCTAGCTTGTCGTACATTCTTTCCAAAAATCAGGACTTTTTTTTTTAAAACACCACGGGACGCGGGACAAATTGTTAAAAATCGGGACTGTCCCGCCAAAAGCGGGACATCTGGTCACTTTATCTTAGAAGCCCGCACCATAAAAACAGAGTGAAAACACCCTGGTGCCCACTGTGCCTGGGGATATTAGGACTTTCATGAAAAGAAAGGGGAGACAATTTTGGAAATGCTTTCCCAGGTGGCACAGTTGGCACCCATCGAAGTTAGTGTGCCCAACCTTTCCAAAGGCCAAAACTCAAAACATCAGAGTTTGGAGTATGGACAGGTTTATTGATCTAGATGGTGCCAACCGAAAAGATGGGAGACCTAGTGGTACCTCAAATCCATCTTAAAGTACAGAATTCAGGCTTCTTTTATGTCAAAGAAAGGAGCAATGAGAGGGGCAAGCGGTAATTGACCACCACACACATCTGGCACCAGCATGGGTCTGAGGAAGAGCCGGAATCTCTAAGTCCCTTTGTTCCCTGCTTTGGGCTTTCTATGTGGTAAGACAGAGACCCCACTGCTCCCCAAGTCCTGCTTTCTAGGGACAGTCACCACCTTCCTCTTCTCCAGACAGGAGCTGGAGGCCTCCCTGCCCCCTCAGCTGTGGCAGGCCCTGATGTGAGGGCTGGACAGGGGCTCGGCAGAGATGTATGCCTCTGCTCCTCCTCCTCTCCTCCCATGAACTCCTTTAAAGAAGCCAGGACTGCTCTGGCCACTGTGGCTTAGTTGGTTGGAGCATCATCCCGTCCCACACACTGAAAAGGTCACGAGTTCAATCCCTGGTCAAGTTGCACAACATATCAACGCTTCTCTCTTACATCAATGTTTCTCTCTCTCTTCCTCTCTCTTCCTCTCTATCTAAAAATAAAATAAAATAAGGCCAAAAGTGCACAGACCTAGTCATAGCAACACTGAGATTCAAACCAAGCCAGCCAAGCTTTGAGCCACTAAACCGAGCCACCTCCTATTATAATATGATTATATTATAACCCAAATCTAAAAGACCACCCACTGCTTTTTTTATTGGATCCTTCCAATAAAC
>PVJC01031576.1:0-20462 GCA_004026665.1 Murina feae | reverse complement strand
GGAAGGGAGAGGGAGTAAGAGAGAAACGTCAAGGATGAGAGAGCGTCAGGGATCGGCTGCCTCCTGCAGGCCGCCCGCCCCCCCCACTGGGGATGGAGGGGCCTGTGCCCTGACCGGGAATCGAACCCTGACCTCCTGGCTCCTAGGTCCATATTCAACCCCTGAGCCACGCCCTGAGCTCACGGCGGTTGCTTCAAACCCTTTGTGCGAATCCGGCCCTTTCCCCAGTTAGCGACCTGCTTCCCCCTTGCGCACGGCTTGGCCTCTGCGGCCACGTGTCGCCGTCCGTG
This sequence comes from Murina feae, assembly GCA_004026665.1. Taxonomy (NCBI): domain Eukaryota; kingdom Metazoa; phylum Chordata; class Mammalia; order Chiroptera; family Vespertilionidae; genus Murina; species Murina feae. Next base: position 20,172 of record PVJC01031576.1, on the reverse strand, counting down.
TGCGGAGCGCCGCTGTGAGCTGACCGTGTCCTCTCTTGCAGGAGTACATCAAGGGCGTCTGCGAGCCGGAGCTGGAGGAGCGCGAGCGCTACCCCAAGGCCATGCACTGCATCTTCGCGGGCGCCCAGGGCCTGTTCCTCAGGAGCCTGATCCAGGACACCTGCGCCGACCTCTGCGTGCTGGACGTGGGGCTGCTGGGCATCCGCGGCAGCGCCGAGGCCGTGGTCATGGCCCGCAGCCACGTCCAGCAGTTCGTGAAGCTCTTCGAGAGCCACGAGAGCCTGCCCAGCTGCCACAAGGAGTCGGAGGTGAAGAGGGAGTTCAAGCAGTTTGCGGAGGCGCGCGCCGACAACTACACCATGGACCTGCTGCTCCTGCCCACGGCCCTGAAGAAGGAGCTGCTGGCGCTCACGCTGGGGGAGGACGCCCTGTCTGAGGCCGGGGACGAGGACGCCACCGAGGGCAAAGAGGCTGAACAGACGGCGGGGGCACAGAGCGCGGCCGCGGGGCTGAGCGCAGACGGGGCAGCTCTGCGGGAGGAGGTGAGGAGCGGGGCTGGGACCCCCGTGTCCGAGCTCACGAAGCAAATGGACACCGTGTTTTCCAGCGCCCAGGACGCGCTCTTCCTCCCCGTCAACGGCCTGGGCCCCGAGGACGAGCCCGGCAGGGGCAGGGCCTGCCACAAGAGGAGGTCCTCTGACTCCGAGGAGCGGCACACCAAGAAGCAGTTCTCTCTGGAGAGCGGGGAGGGGGGCCAGCCGGCGCAGGACGCGAAGGCGGCCGCTGCCCTCGCCGACCCATCCGAGACGCCCGGCGAGCCAGACGGGTTAAGCCCGGATGCAAAAGACACCACCGAGGAGATGGAACACAACATCCTGGTGAACTTCTTCAAGACCATGGGCTACTCGCGGGACATCGTGGAGAAGGTCATCCGGGAGTACGGGCCGTCCGCTGAGCCCCTGCTGCTCCTGGAGGAAATCGAGAAGGAGAACAGGCGGTGCCAGGAGGAGCGGGAGTCTGCGCCTGGCGCCGGGCACCCCGAGACCAGCAAAACCAAACACAAGGGAGTTGGTAGCAGCGCCAACGAGTTCACCGTGGATTCCACCCCAAAGAAAACGCAAGCTCACGCGCAGCAAAATACGGCGAAGAAGTTCCCTCCGTTACCGTTCAGAGCGGAATCAAAACCGTGTACCTCAAACTGCAGAATGAACGCTTACAAAGCAGGGCCGATGGAGCAGAGGCCGGAGCCCTGGAGGCCGCCCCCCAACTACAGCGGGAACATGGACCTGGAAATCGATGGCTTTGCCCCCTCCATCGCCCCCTCGAGCCCCAGTTTTGTTTCGAGAGGAGTGTCGGGTCACCAGCCCAGGATTCCGGTTTTCCCCGAGAACGGGGTGCAGCCGCACGGAGAGGCCTTGCTCCCCAACCATCTCAAGTCGGCCTGTGAGAGCCGGGCCGGCTGCCTGGGCTCCCCGCAGGCCAGACCGAACTGCCAGCCCCTTCCGGCCGCGCCGCTGCCCCCGCTGCTGGGGCTCTCGGCCGGGTTCTGCGATCACCTCGACTCCTCGGTGACCGGGGTGCAGCGGTTCCGGGACACCCTGAAGGTGCCCTACAAGCTGGAGCTGAAGAACGAGCCCGGGAGGACGGACCTGAAACACATCGTCATCGACGGGAGCAACGTCGCCATCACGTAAGTCCCCGCGGCCGCGCGCGCGCACGCATGCCCGACTCCCAGCAGCACCCGGGATCGCGTGCGGGGACGGGACGGTCCTGTGTGGTCTGGTCGGTGTGAGCTTCCCTGCAGGGAGCAGCTGGGTGGGGAGCTTGCTGTTCCACCTCCTAGAGTCATCACTTGGTCCCCCCACCTGCAGGCCTTGCGTTTCGGGGGCAGGAGATGACGGAAAGGGTGTCTTCGTCCATCGCTTTGCCCAGTGATAAGCAGCGCAAAGACTTTTAAATGATTAGTGTCTTAAAAATTTTATTTTTATTGATTTCAGAGAGGAAGAAGAGAGAGAGAGAGAGAGAGAAACATCAATGATGAGAGAGAATCGCTGATCGGCTGCCTCCTGCACGCCCCCACCTGGGGATCCGAGCCCGCAACCTGGGCCTGTGCCCTGACTGGGAATCGAACCCTGACCTCCAGGTTCCTAGGTCGACGCTCAACCACTGAGCACCCCTGCCAGGCTCAAATATGTCATTTCATCAACAATTATTTTAGTATCTTATTTTTTAAAGTAAGAGGATTCTTTTTATTTTTTATTTTTATTTTTTTGGATGAATTATTCTGTCCTTTGCCGTCAAAAATAAAAAGGAAAGAAGTCAGAGCCAGCCTTTCACATCCCAGGGCGAGGAGAGGCAGTAGAAAGATGCACGCGCTTGTCTGATCCCACACAATGCCGGTTGCTGTCCTCCGCTGGGCTCCTGGCAGTTCCTTCGGGGGAAGCCCAGCGAATGGCCACAGCTGCCACGTTGTCTGAGGACGTGTAAGTGCGGCTGCACTGCCGCCCGCCAGCACCAGTTCCTCATCGTCACAGTGTCACAGCCAAATAATGATATGAAATGTAGGTCACGACTATGAGCAGTATTAATCCTCTGCCATTTCTCTGTATGTGGAAAGATTTCCCAAACTGCTGTTCAAAGAATAAGAAATGCCTAGGATATGTGTTGATGATGACACTGTGTGTGTGTGTGTGTGTGTTAATTGATTTCAGAGAGGAAGGGAGAGGGGGAGAGAGATAGAAACATCAGTGATGAGAGAGCATGATTGATCGGCTGCCTCCTGCACGCCCCCTTCCTGGGGATCGAGCCTGCAACCTGGACACATGCTGTTTACCAGAATCAAACCTGGGACCCTTCAGGCCACAGGCTGATGCTCTATCCATTGAGCCACATCAGCCAGGGCAATAATGACACGTTCCTTAAGACCTGTTTGGGGCAGTAGTGGTCTCTCAGAGGGGTTGTTGGGGCTTGGAACTGTGTGTGTGTATCCAAGACAGGGTGATTTGCATATCTGGCCCCTCCCACTGTGGCCAGAGTGCTCCCCCTCCCCCTCCTAGTCATGTGATAGCCCAACATGCTCCCAGGGTTTCCCTAACACCCTGGGGCACCCTCCTACCCTTGCAAACCTCTGAATCAGTGTTCTCAGGGAAACCACAAGCTGACTTGTGAGTTTTTAAAAAACTGATAGTTTTGGGAGGGTTTCCATTTTCTTTGAATTCACAAGATGTCTAAGTTTTACAAAGAAGACAGACTTACAGCTAGATGCAGATTGATTTGAAAATATCAGTAATTAAAATCAACTTATTCTGGAGAGGAACGGCTTAACGGGTGGAAATGTTTTGGAACAAGACATATAAGCGGTGGTTGTGTCCTAAATACCACGACATCGTTCACTTTAAAACGATTGTTTTTTTGTTGTTGTTGTTGTTTATTTCACCTGAATTTTTTAGGAGTTGGGAAAATATTAACCCTTATTCTAAACTGACTGCTTCCGTATGACATGTGAAGTATAGACTCTGAGTTCCACCCAGAAAGTGACGGTGTCTGTTCTGTTCTCCGAACGCCGCCCACGGCCGACGCTCAGTAACAGGACGGACGAAGGAAAGAGGAGCTTAAAGAGGAGGCTTCTCGGTCCTGGCGGGCGTGGCGCAGGCGGTCAGGGCATCGTCCTGATGCGCCAAGGCTGTGGTTTCCATCCCCGCTCAGGCCCCACAGGAGCATCCACCAAGGAATGCACAACTAAATGCAACAACAACTTCTCTCTCCTCCTCTCTCTCCCTCCTTTCCTCTCTAAAATCAGTTTGTTTGTTTTTTTTAAAAAAGAAAAGATTAGGACTTTTTAAGTGACTTTTCACCACCCATTGATAACTTGCAATTCCAGTTGCTATTTCAATAATCAATTTAGGTTAAAACTCTGAGGCCATTTATTTAACTTAACAAATATTTGGAATCTTAAGGCTGAAACTGATATGTGTTAGGTATTATAATTTATATATATATATATGTGTGTGTGTGTGTGTATTTTTAAGTTTTTATGGATTGTAGTTGTTGAGGGAGAGAGGGAAACATCGGTAGAACCTGCAACCTGGGCATGTGCCCTGGCTGGGAATCAAACCAGCGACCCCTGAGCCCCACTGACCAGGGCATGTACGTCATCTTCTAATACAAAACTGCACACCCGCTCTGTGAGGCAGAAATGCCCTGGAATTTGCACGGCATGAAATGGCCAAGAAACCTCGTCCCAGACGAGACGGTGCCTTCCCTCGGGACATCCTGCCTCTTCCCGTCGAGATGGAGGCGGGGACCGTGAGGCCCGGGCAGCACTGGATGCTCATGCGGAGCCGCCTCCGCCCTGCCGAGCGCCCCCTCCTTCGCCAGCCCGTCCGGGACCCCGTTCACGAGGAGGAGGAGGAGGAGGAGACCTGGGTCCTTACGCAGCAGGGTCTCAGGACCCCACCCACCGCCGGGCGTCTGCCCGCAGGTCGTACCCCGCGAGAAATTCCCAACGCCCTCCCGGGCTGCTGGGGACACCGATCGGACCCGGGTTTTCCCCTGTGTCACCAGGAGTGAGACAAGCGATGAGTCAGGGGCCGACGGTGCTGCTCCGTGAGGCGAGCCCCTGGCTCCCCGCGTGGGTCGCCCGCCCCGCGCTGGCCGAGCCGTGAGCCGTGAGCGGTGTGTGGCCGCGGCCCGTGCCGGTCGCCCTGGTCGCCCTACGTCAGGTCCCAGGCTCTTTGCTAAGCGGGAGCCCCAGACAGAAGCAGCTGATTGTCATCAGTTAGTTGTTGGTGGTGGTAATCCTCACCCGAGGATGTTTTTCCCTTTGACTTTTTTTTTTGAGAGAGAGAGAGAGAGAGAAAGAGAGAGAGGAAGGGAGGGGGAGGGAGGGACAGCGAGAGAGACACATCGATGTGAGAGGGACACATCGGTTGGTTGCCTCCCACACACGCCGACTGGGGGGCTGGGGATCGCACCTGATGCCGAGGGGCCTGCCCTTGACCCGAGCGGAGCCCGAGAACCTTCCGTCTGCAGGCCGGCGCTCTAACCACTGTGCACACTGGCCAGGGCCTGTGTCATCTGTTTTTGTCACCCGTCACCCACCTCCTTCCTGCGTTGGACACTTCCTGCTGGCAGATGTGGCAGCTGGGCCTGGGCCTCCCCTGCGAGCCCGCACACCTGCCCTCGGGTCGGTGCCCACCAGGAGCCCCGAGTGTCACCTTCTCGGCGGTCAGAAAGGGTCGCTGTGCCCGGGCGCTTTGTCTGCGTCGGCGTGGACAGCTGGTCCGGACGCACCTGTCCCCAGGCTGTGGGTGGCTGGCAGGTGGCCCGGAGGCAGCGAGGGCAGCACAGTGCTGCCTGGCGGGGGGCGGGGGGCGGAGGCGGGCAGGACCCGCTGTATTGCTCAGAGGGCGGGAGTGTGGGCACTCGGCTTCCTTCTGTAGGTTTGTCTTCGGGTAAATCTGTGACTTCTCCACCAAATGTTTCAGGTGACCCCAGGTGGTGTGACCTCGTCACTGAGGGCGACATTTTGGAAATTAGTTTAGAGCTAGTGTTTCGAGAACTGCCTCCGAGCTTCCTCTCTTGAGTTGTGAGGGGCCCAGGGCAGCTTGTCTTTGCAGCCTTTTCCTCGGTTCTCCGCGGGGTGGGCTGGGTCCCCTCCCTCCACGGGTCCCCGCTGTGCATCAGGAAACGTTGGAGGAGAGAGAAAGGGCTAACACACGCCTGTGCCTGTGCAGTGAGCTAGGGAGGCACTTTGCAGACCGTCAGTGCCTTTCTCTACGGTGCTGTGTCCTCCTCAGGGCTCACCTGTACCCTGATGCTGGGGAAAACCAAGGGATCCACGCAGCCGTGTTCTGTTCTGGCCGTGGTTGCCGTCAGCTCTGTCCTTCCTGGCTGATAAGCAATTGGGATGGTTCCTCCTCATCCTCATCCTCCTTCTCCTCCTCCTCCTCCTCCTCCTCTTTTTCAGGGAGGAAGGGAGAGGGAGAGAGAGATGGAAACATCAGAGATGAGAGAGAATCATGGACCGCTGGCTCCTGCACGCCCCACACTGGGGATGGAGCCCACAACCCGGGCCTGTGCCCTGACCGGGAATCGAACCCTCACCTCCTGGTTCCTAGGTCGACGCTCAGCCGCTGACCACACCGGCCAAGTCATTTATTCTTTTTAAAAAAATTTTTTTGAAGAGACACATATGCAGACACATGCACACACATGCAGATGCACGCACACATGTGTGTGCAGACATCCGTCCCGCTTCTTTGAAAACTACCCGCAGCCTATTTCCCGGGACCGGATGGCATGTGGCTGCCTCCTTGCCGCCTCGTGTGCTGCCGCCCTGTCCCGCCATCGCCCGCCCATCGCCAGCCTGGGCCTCCACGTGCGTTTCTGAGTCGCTCCCACAAGTGTCTGTCCTGTAGCTGCAGGCGGGGTGTGCCGTGCAGCCCCCCAGGGGCGGGCAGGAGCCCCCGCAGCGGGAAGCCCAGCCTCTGGGAGCCGCGGGGTGACGGGCATGCTGCACCCCCAGCCGCTGCCCACAGCCGCGCTTGTGTCCCCGCAGCCACGGGCTGAAGAAGTTCTTCTCCTGCCGCGGCATCGCCATCGCCGTCGACTACTTCTGGAAGCTGGGGAACCGCAACATCACCGTGTTCGTCCCGCAGTGGAGGACCCGGCGCGACCCCAACGTCACGGGTGAGCCTCGGCTTGTCCCGGCCGCACCCGCCTTCGTGCGGGCAGCGCAGCGTTGGGGGGCCAGGGGCACCTGCTGCCCCAGCATGGAAGCCGCAGAGGGAGGGCAGTCTAGGCTGGGCGCCCATTCTCGGGAGGTCACACTGGAGCTCATTATGTAGACGGAGGTTAAAAATGTGTTTTTTAAAAAAAAACTTTTTAAAAAATATATTTTATTGATTTTTTACAGAGAGGAAGGGAGGGGGATAGAGAGTTAGAAACATCAATGAGAGAGAAACATCGATCAGCTGCCTCCTGCACGCCTCCCACTGGGGATGTGCCCGCAACCAAGGTACATGCCCTTGACTTGAATCGAACCGGGGACCTTTCAGTCCGCAGGCCGACGCTCTATCCACTGAGCCACACCGGTCAGGGCCCAGCCTCTCTTTTTAAAAAACATATTTGTATTGATTTCAGAGAGGAAGAGGGAAAAGGAGAGAGAGAGAACCATCCATGATGAGAGAGAATCATTGATCGGCTGCCTCCCGCACGCCCCACTCTGGGGACCGAGCCCGCCCCCCTGAGCAGGCTCCCTGACCGGGAGGGAATGAGCGGGGAGCTCCTGGTGCAGAGCCAGCCGGTCAGCAGGTGTGGGGACCCCAGGCCGGGAGCGCTGGGCCTCTTCTGCCCCCGTCACCCGTTTCCTGCCATGTGGCCCGGCTCTCTGTCCTCCTTAGTCACCGCACACCCGTGAGGGTCTTCGCACCGATGGCCCGCAGGCTGAGCAGGTGCTCCTGGGGTCCCCCTCCCCTCCCCCCTCAGGGGCCTTGGCCCTCGCCCTCTGAGCTCTGCTGTGGTAGGGCTCCTCGGCAGCAGGGCCCCTCACACACAGGTTGTGGTTTACTCTTGTTCCTTTAAGAAGCAAAGGAGCTCAGCTCTCTTTATGCTGAAGTCAGGCTTCGCGTTGCATTTGCCTGGGTCTGTGCCTCGCTGGCTGTTCGCTTTCTTCCCGTGAGTCAGCACAACCGAGTCCCCTGAGTCAGCAGAGAGCAAGGTTTCCCACAGCTCCCGGAGAGCGGAGAGCGAGAGCGAGAGCGAGAGCGACAGCTTTGGGGTCCGGTCACTATGGAAACGTGGGGGAGGCGGCCCTGCTGACTGGGCCCCACTCCCTCCCGAACAGAGCAGCACTTCCTGACGCAGCTGCAGGAGCTGGGCATCCTGTCCCTGACCCCCGCCCGCATGGTCTTCGGGGAGCGGATCGCTTCCCACGACGACAGGTAGGGAGGCTGCCCCGCTGGCTGGGTGCGTGGGGTGGGGGGCGGGCCTGCCCCCAGGGACCCTGCTTCGCCTGGTGTTGTTACAGTTTTTTTATTGATTTTTGAGAGGGAGGAGGGGGGGAGAGGGAGAAAGAGGGATGCGAGAGAGATGCACCCATTGGCCCGAGCCAGCGAGCCGCCTGGGGAAGGAGCTGCCACGCAGGCCTTTTAAACCAAAGCCGCCGGGACCCGGCCGGGTGGAGAGCGCATTGGATGGGCCGGGGGCTGCTGAGGGGCCGCCTTCGCGTTCTTGCCTCGCGCCATCTCCTGGCTGTTGGGGCCGGGAACTCAGGTCACGGCGATGCCCGAGCCGGGTCTGTCTGTCCTTACCTGCCTGCAGGGTGACCCGCCATCCTCCCCACCCCACCCCCCCACCTCCCATAAGCATCTCCAGCAACGACAGCCCGCCCAGCGCCCCGCGCCCCCACTTCCCCGCCCGGCACCCCCACTTCCCCTCCGCAGCTGGGGGTTGAGTGAATCTCTACTTGGGCGAGGCGACATGGCAGTTCTGAACGTCGCTTCTTTTTTCTGTTTTTAAGCTTTTTTTTTTAACCATCTGTGCGTCATAAGCATCTATAGATGCAAGCGGCAGACCTTTTTAGATTAAATTCAAAATATCGCGGCAGTGAACTGGTTAAAATTGACTTTTTACAGAGAGAGGAAGGGAGAGGGAGAGAAAGAGGGAAACTGCAATGCGAGAGAGTCACGGATGGGGGGGGGGGCTGCCTCGTGCACGCCCCCCACTGGGGATCCAGCCCGCAACCCAGGCCTGTGCCCGACTGGGCATCGAGCCAGCAGCCCTTTCGGAGCATCTTCGGGCCGGCACCCAGCCAGCGCACACGGGCCAGGCCCGAACATCGCTTCTTAAGTCAGAGCAGAACGATGCTCGATGCTCGCAAGGCTGCCTGTGCCGACCGGCTGGTCTTGGCACCAGAGCTCCCGGTGCAGAACCACAGGGACCCGCGGGGGGCTCAGCCCGGCCTGGGGTGCCCCGCCTGGGCTCCCCGCCCCCCCTCCCCCCCGACCGGGTGCTTCTCTACAGCACGTGTGAATGTGGCTGAGACCGTTTTCAAAAAGAGAGTCAGGTTGTATGAGAACCAGGCCCCTTTCCAGTCTACTGGGAACCTCGGGGGACTCGGCGTCTCCGTGGGTCCTCAGCTGGCAGGGCCGGGGCCTGTCTGTCCCCCGGGAGGCCGCGTCCGGGGCTTTCCTATGAAGAGGGAGGAGGCCCTGCGTCTCCCTGCCTCCTTAACCTCTGTCCTGTTACCACAGGTTTCTGCTCCACTTAGCGGACAAAACTGGTGGCATAATCGTGACAAATGACAACTTCAGAGAGTTTGTGACCGAGTCGGTGTCCTGGAGAGAAATTATCACAAAAAGGTAACGTCCCTTCCCTGTCCTTCCTCGGCCGCACGTGCTCTGGTTCACCTGCCGGTTCTGTCTGCGTTTGTCTTGTGCTCACCTTGCCCCGCAGAGAGCAAGACGGGGCCGCGTCGGGGCCCTCCAGGTAAGGGGCCCGCGGTGCAGGCGGCCGGGCACCCACAGGCGCCCCTCAGCCCGGGGCTCCCTGCCAGGCACGGGCACATCTGGGTGCCGCTGCTGTTAGCTGTGGGACGCGGCAGGAGTGCCCCCTCCCGGCCTCGCCCCGATGTCCGGGGGGGAGGCCTCACACGCTAGCCATGAAACCAACGTTGAAGGTGAATTGGGTTCTCGAATCCAATTCCAATGCAGGGGAGAGGGGCGGGGCTCCCCCACGTCCACAAACAGTCCTCAGCCCCCCTCACGGTGTCTAGGAATTCAACTCAATTCTTTCTTTTTCACAAACGCGCTAGGGGCCCCGTACACGAACTCAGGCACCTCGAAAGGAACTGTGGGCCTCGTCCGGCCCCTCCTGCCGCGGCCGAGGTCCCCTGTCTGCCGGCAGCCCCGCTCCTGCTGCTGCTCTCACGCACTGACCGCGCCGGCCCCACTTGCACCCTCTGAGGGCGCGGAGCGATCGGGGCCAGCGCCAGCAGCGGGTGCAAGCAGGGCCGGTGTCAAAAGCAGGTGCACGCAGCAGCTGCTGCCCCTCAGGAGCAGGGGGAGGCGGAGAAGCCCTCAGGGGCGATCAGGGCCCGAAGCCTCCGTGCGCGCGCAGCCAGGAACGTTGAGCGCGTGTGAGCTCCCCGCAGCCCTCGCCCGCTGCTCTTGTCCCCACTCGGGGCTGTGATTTGATTCAGGAACACGTCAGGGTCTCCCACATCCATTCAAACGTAAACCTTCGCCGGGCACCCGCCGTGTCCCAGGCGAGGCTGGGCGTCCGGCCTTTGGAAGGGCTATTGCAAGTGAGCCCCTTTGACGGTCAGACTACAGCGGGAAGGCTGGGGAGGGATGGGGAGGATTGGAGGGGGTGGTTAAGAGATCAACTGCATGGATATAAGCATAATCAATGGGCACAAGACACTGGGGGGTAGGGGAGGGGAAAAAGGATACGTATGCAATTCTCTTTGTAATACTTTAAACAATAAAACAAAGTGTAAAAAAAGGAAAGAAAGTGAGCCCAGCTTGGGGAAGCTGCCCCCAGGCTCAGACAGACACCAGGTCTCGGTGAGAAGGGCGAGCTGCCGCCCACAGCTGCCGGCTCGGCTCCCCTGGGGTCCAGGAGAGAAGCTAACGGGTGGGGCCGGCGGGGCGGGCGCCGGGGCCTTGGGGCTTGCCGCGGCGCCAGGACTTGGGGGCGGCGCTCTCCACGCCCCTCCTCGCCCTCTGTCGCAGGCTGCTCCAGTACACCTTCGTGGGGGACATATTCATGGTTCCCGACGACCCCCTGGGAAGGAGCGGACCCCGCCTGGAGGAGTTTCTCCGGAAGGACATCTTCCTTAGGTATTTCCTCCCCACCCGGCCACGGGCTCGCGCGTCCTTCCCGGGCGTCCGGGAAGCTGCATGGGGCTCTTTCCTGGGTTCCGATGGTCCTAGACGGAGTGTGGATCTTGTCAGTGTGGAAACTCATCAAGCAAGTGCCCCCCCCCCCCCAAAAAAAAGGACTAAACCTTCACTTGTGCTCCCTTAGGTTTTGGGGGTTTTTTTGGTTCGCCCTCCACCTGCGGATATTTTCCCACTAATTTTTAGAGAGAGCGGAAGGGAGGGGGAGAGACAGAGAGAGAAACAGCCATGTGAGAGAGACACATCGATTGGTTGGCCCCCCACACACGAGCCCCGGGGATCGGGCCTGCAACCCAGGTCCATGCCCTTGACCAGAATTGAACCCTTCAGTCCTCGGACTGGTGCTCTGCCCACTGAGCCGCACCGGCGCTTCCCGTGGGTCTGAGAGGACAAAGCAGGTGCTGCGGGCGCCACGGACCCTCGCTGCAGTTCAGGTTGGCTTCTGGTTTTCACGTCGTTAACCACAGTATTCTGTGTGCCTGACGCAGATCCCGTAACCCCGCGACGGACTTCTCTCTTTTTAAAACTAAACTAGGTCGCCCTCGTGTGTGTGTGTGTGTTTCCAGCAGGAAGGCATTCAAGGGTTCATTTTCGTTTGCAAGGAGACCCGGGGGTTCCCCGGCTTGGCTGTGGGGGTGACTCACACAGAGGGGTCTTCTGCAGGGGCCAGGCGGTCCCCCTCCCTGGTCCTGGGCATCCTTTCTCTTTTGAGTCTTTGGTGTTCAAGACATGAGCGCGGACTCCGCACCCACTGGCCCTGCTTCTCCGCCCGCGCCCACCCTGTTCCACACCACACCTCTGCCCTCTCATAGCCCTCCCCCGGTGGGCATCCCAGCTGGAACCCGAGGCCCGTGTGCACCCCTCACGGCCAAGGTCCAGCCGCCTCCAGCTGCCAGAGGAACATTCTCTGGCTCCTCCCACCGCCTGCCGCCCGCAGGGTCAGCCGATGGATAAGGAAGTTAAACACTCATGTGTGTGCACACAGGTTGTGGGTGCCAGTCCCCACCCCAGACGTCGGGGAGGCGGGGTGCACGCACATGGGTCGGTAAGGGCTGCCCGTCCACTCATGGGGATCCCTTCTCTGGGGCCTGTCAGCCAGGGCCCCCCCATACAGAATCAGAGACTCGGGAGAGTGGGCCCCTCCTCCGTCCCCAGGCCTCTGGACGCGCCTAGGTGGTGCCGGGGCCCTGGTGCTGAGCCAGACCGAGGGGCACCTCAGTCCTCGCAGAGCAGACCTGCGGGCGGAGTGGCTCTTTTTTTAAAACACACACACACACACACACACACACACACACACACACTTTTTTATTGATTTCAGAGAGGAAGGGAGAGCAGGAGAGAGATAGGCACATCCATGATGAGAGAGAGTCATGGATCGGTGTCTCCTGCACGCCCCACACGGGGGATCGAGCCCCTGAGTTGCACTGTCCGGGCTGGGGTGGCTCTTGAAAGGCTGTCACCCCTGTCCCCACTAAGTCCGGAGGTGGCCTTGGGACCTCCCCGCCCGGCCCGCAGTCCCGCCGTCAGCAGCCAGGGGGCAGCACCGGGCTCGAGGTCAGCAGCAGGTCATTTCGGAGGGTCTCCTGTTCATGGCATCCCCCAGCTCAGCAGGCCTCGCTTCCTCCACAGGGACCTGCAGCCCCTGCTCCCCACCCTGCCGGCCGTGGGCATGTTCGACCCCAGCTTCCGGGGCCCCGGCACCCAGGCCGCCGGCGCCGGCCACCAGCCCCCCGCCCGGGTCCAGGGCCCCCCGCCCGGCCACTGGCTGCCCCAGCAGCCCCGCTTCCCTCTGGGGCCCCTGCCCGCCCAGCGGTCCTCGGCCGAGACCAGCGAGCTGCGGGAGGCCCTGCTGAAGATCTTCCCGGACTCGGAGCAGAGGCTGAAGATCGACCAGATCCTGGTGGCCCACCCCTACATGAAGGACCTGAACGCGCTGTCGGCCATGGTGCTGGACTGAGCGTGGCCGCGGGCGCACACTGTGACGAGGCGGCCGGGAGCCCGCCGCGCGCGCCCCCCCCCAAGAGGAACGGACCCCGACTTGTGTCTGAACCCTGGGTTTTCATGCCAGCTCTTTTCTATATAAATGATGCTGCTATCACAGTACCGATTCCTGTCGAAGGTGGCAGAGCCTGCGTTCTCTGCCTGCTCAGACTGTTTCATAGCAGTGACTCGAGTGTATTGACATTTTTATGTTTTCTAAACTATTTTCCTTAAAGCTGAAAATATTGACAAATGAATATGATTAGCCTTTCTAAATAAAACAAAACAGCAAAAAAAAAAAAAAATAGAGCTGCTTCCTTAGGGAAGCAAGACCCTTAAAGTATATTTTCTTGAGGCGACGGTCACGTTGCCAACCTGGAGAGCGTGCCCTCCCGCCCCCCTGCCTCCCCTCGAACTCGAGCCCGGAGTTGGCTTTGCTCCCCCGGGATTCCCCTCCCCGGAATCCTCCGTAAGAGTGCCCGGGTGCCACTAGAGGGCACCTCGCGCCTGCCGGGGCGGGGGACCGGGCACAGCCAGCCTGGGCCTCGGGCTCTGTGCCCGCCCTGGCCGTGCCCAGGCGCCCGCCTCCTGGTCCAGGGCTCCTCCGCTCAGGCAGCAGAGGCCTCGCTGCCCTGACCTGACTCTGCTCACACCCAGGCCCCGAGGAGGACGGTGGCCGCAAGGACGGGTGAGCAGCCCGCACTGTGGTGGTTTTGTGTCCTCGGCTGTGCAGCTTTGCCAAAAAACCCACCAGTGTCTACTTTCCAAACGACCCACGCCAATAACTAGCACTAGCCTCTCCCCGGGGCGAGGCCCTGCCTTCGTGTTCCCCGTTATCCCTCCGTCCTCCTCGGCGGCCCTTCCCACCTCCTTTCTCGGCATCGACAGCTTGGCATCGCGTGGTCAGCCGCCCCGGTCCCTGGCGGTGGCGTCCTGCCCGTCAGCCCCCTCCTAGCGCCTTTGCTGTTCTCTGAACCTACCTTCAAAGGGCTCTGTCTTCTACACCGTCGTCCCCGGCGCTCGCGGTCAGGTCCCCGCGGCCCCCGGAGCCCCCGAGGGTGGTCTGCCCTTCCTGGTGAGGGGCTCTGCCGGCCGCGGGCAGGCTGGGTGGCCCCCGGGACGCCCGCTCCCTCCGGGTGGCCGCGCTTCTTCCATCGCCTTTTCTCTTGGATGCCTTCGAGGCGCGCGCCGATGGGGACTGTTGTCAGCTGCTGCTCTGGGGCAGGTGCCCAAGTGAGCCAGGCAGTGACTTTGAACAGCAGGTGTGTGAGGTCTAGGCTTGTCTGTCCGTGACCCTGACCTTTGAGGTCCAGGCTTGGCCCGGCGGCCTCGCCAATCCCCACTGTCCCTTGTTTCCAAGAAGGACCCAGGTGCACCTGGAGGGGCGGGGCCTCCCTGCTGCCCGGTGGAGCCCCCTGGGCTCCTGCAGTGGCCTGGCCTTTGACCTCTGAATGCTGTATTGTCTGCGGGAGCTGGCCTACCCCTTTCTCAGGTGCAGGAAGGGAAGATGCGAAGGCGGCGGGTGGAGGAGCACACAGAAGCACTCGGTATGTGTCTTGATGCATCCCAGCAGGAAACAGAGTTTCCAGTCTTTCAAAAATCCATCAGGTTTCGTTCGTTCATTTTCGTATTTAAAACCTCCGTTTTCACATCATCATTACAGACAGTCCCCACCTGTCCTGAGCTTCCCCTGGGTCTCGGGCATGTTTCTCGGTGGCCTGCCCGCCTCGGTGGGCATCCGTCGTGTGTCTCCCCAGCTTTCGTGCCCAGCGGCTCTGCGTCCTGCCGTCCACAGCCTTCCTTCCTGAGGAGTCGGTGCGAGTGCAGGCCGCCATCCCTGCGCGCTCCCCGCCCCCCTAGAAAGCTCTCCGCTGCTCACAGGGTGCAGGTGGTGGTGCTGACTTCCGGGCCAGCGTGCTCCGCCCCAGGCCCCAGGCTCTCTCCTGGGGAGGGCACTTGTCTGACCTCAGCGGTCTGTTTGAGACCCTTGAGGCTGGAAGAGCTGGGAGAAGGCACCAGCCATCCTGGGTGGTGGGTGGCTGGTCAGCGCCCTCTGCTGTGTCGGGGGACTCGCAGGTGCAGCCCCCGGGGAGGCAGGAGGGCATCCGTCTGGTTCAGGCCTGTGGATCTGATCAGCGCCTGGAGAGCGATGCTCTCTGGGGAGCTCTGAGCACCCCCGCCCTGTCACTCCCCTAGGCCCAGCCTCTCCCCAACTCACACACACACCTCGGAGCTGGGCCCTGGCCTCCCTGCCTCCCTCCCTCGCTCCTCGTCTTGCTGGTCAGCATCTACCTCCTCGTGACCCTGCACATTTCAGCTCTTCTCGATGAAAGTAACAACCCGATTCCCTTGAAGCATCATCTTCGTTCTCCCCGCCCCCTGCCTCCCATTCCTCACCTCCTGGCTGCACCTCTGGCCCCGCCCACCAGGTGAGAATGGGGTGGGCACCCGCACCCTGCTCGGTCGCCCTTCCTCAAACCTCAGTGACCGGCGCCGTCCACCCGTTGGCCTTCTCCCTGTGAGCTGAGAGCCCCTCCTGACCCTCCTTGCTGCTCCCCCTTCTCTTACCTAAGGCCCGGCCTGTACCCCCTTTCCCGCCAGGTGGTTCTCAGACGTGGGAGCAGCTGTGGGGCTCATGATCGGGAGGGGCTCTCGCTGGCGGTGCGGTGCCCGGGCACCGTCCCCAGGGCTGGGTTCCCAGGAGCTGCCCCTTCAGCCTCTCCCCAGACGACGCCCAGGCAGGTGGCCCTCGGACCACATTTTGAGAAACTCGCCACTGATTCCTTAGGACGCCCCACTCCGGCCTAATTATTTGCTCCCTCCCCCACCCCGTGTGTCCTTCAGGAGGGCCTTTCTAGCTCTACCTGAGCCCGGGGACAGCTTCCTACAACCCCAGGTCCCTGTCCGCTCTGCCCCTTTCTTGCCATGTGACCACCAGTCGTGCCCCCGCGGCCCCGGGCTCCGCGGCGCTGTCCTAGTTAGCTTCCAGAAGCATCCTCTTCCTGCCCGGGGTCCTCAGAGGCGCAGGCCAGCACCCAGCTCAGCCCCCATGCGCCTCCCGGGCTGTCCTCCGGGCCCACGCGCCCACCCACTTGGTACAGCTGTGCCTTCCCCGGCCTCTGTGGGCGCCACCTCGGTGGCCACTTCCCCTCCTTGAGGAACGCCCCTTCTCCCCATGGCCCCTCGGGGCCGGAGCCCACGCTGTATCCCGGGAAGCAGCCCGCGTCCTGGGACCCACCGCCCCTCTCACCTCCCGCAGCGCCAGCTGATGTCACTGCCGCCGCCGCCAACTGTACGCGTCTCCCTCGCGTCTCCCTCTAGACTGTGAGCTCCTCGCGGGGCAGGGACGTCCGTGTCGCTCTGTATCCCCGGCACCTGGCACAGTGCCTTGCACTTAGGAGCCCAATAAACGTCTGCTCCACTGAACCCAGCCCCCAGCCTTCTTCTTTGTATTGTTTAATAATTTGTTTATTGATCTCAGAGAGGGAGGGAGAGGGAGGGAGAGAAACATCCATGAGGAGAGAGCATCATGGATCGGCTGCCTCCTGCACGCTCCTACCGGGGACCGAGCCTGCAACCGGGGCCCGTGTCCTGACCGAATCGAACCTGGGACCCTTCTGTTCACAGGCTGACGCTCTGCCCACTGAGCCACACCTGCCAGGGCAGGCGCCCCAGGATTCTGACTTCCCTTTCCTCTGCTGGCTCAGTGGGTTCACCTCCCTCAGTCAGGAGTGGGGTCAACTCTGCACCACTGCCCTGCCTGGGCGGGAGAAATGGGGAGGGACACCTCCTCTTGGGAAGACCCTGAGGGCCATGCAGACACCCCCTCCATCAGACTGTGTCAGAGCCCCGCAGCCTCAGAAAGCAGCTTCCTTTCACCTGGGCCCTGAGCCTGAGCCCTGAGCCTGAGAGGCAGCTCCTCAGCACCCCGTCCTCCCTGCCTTGTGCCTCTGAGACCCCCCATATGAATGTCTCGGCCTTCGGGACCTGCTCTCCAAATGCCCCAGGCTCACCGTCCAGCCCTAGACATGCTCCTCCGCCCCCACCCGCCCCCACCCACCCCCACCCACACACCAGGCGCCTAGACGGGGCCCAGGAAGCCCGCACAGAGGCCTGGGATGTGCCCTGATGGCAGGGAAAGGAGCTGAGCCTTGGGGCTCAGAGACCGGCACCCACAGCAGCACGTCCAGGGCCCAGGATCTGGCTGGCAAAGGCCCTGCCACTCCCCAAGCAGCAGAGGCTCCCGGGCACCCGGTGCGTGCGCAGCGCTGAGTGAGATGGGCCCAGTCAAGGATATCAGCCCATCCCTCGGGGCAGAGGGAGCTGTGGGAGGAAGCTGCCCCTCCCTACCTTCCTGTGCAGCCCAGGGCCCACATCCAGCCTGTTCCTGGGGAGTGGGGGGAGGGCAGGAGCACACGGCCAACGAGAGGAGGGACTGGCCTGCAGCTCTGAGCTCCACAGAGTGAGCTCGGGTCACGCCTCCCATGTCCCTGGGGCTCAAGTTTCAATCCTTTGACCTCTAGGGTTCTGGGGCAGTCACTGGGGAAACTGAGGCAGGACAAGCTGGGGTTTGCCCAGAAACGGGGCAGAAGGGCCCGCAGCCAGTACTCGAGCCAGACACCCAGGGGCCCTGGAATCAGCTCCTCCTGCAGGACTCCCAGCCCAACCCAGGGCCTCGGGGTCTTCCCACCCCAAGTCCCC
The DNA here is from genome assembly GCA_004026665.1 of Murina feae. NCBI lineage: Eukaryota > Metazoa > Chordata > Mammalia > Chiroptera > Vespertilionidae > Murina > Murina feae. The sequence goes on along the minus strand of PVJC01031576.1, from coordinate 2,587 downwards.
AGGAAGCAGCCCTGCAGGCTGCACAGCCTGAAACCCAGCCTGGGGTCAGGCCTGGGCAGGCCCTGGGGGAGGAGGAGGGGGAGGAAGACAAGGGGGGATGGAGGGAGGAAAGAGGGAGGCCTCCCCTGAGAAGAATGTGCTTGTCTGCCTGCCTGTCTGGCTCTGGGATCAGTGTAAGGTTTCAGCCACCAAAAAAGGCCACAGGAAGGAGCTGCGGATACTGCTTTGCTCAAACTGGTGTCCCTAAGGCCAGCAGGTCCCTGCGCCCTGGACTGCCCCTCAGAGATGGGGGAGGGGTACCCATGTTCACCCCCATTTTGAGGGGGAGGCCCCCTGGACACTCCTGGTGGCGGGTGCCTTGGATGGGGCGTTGCATCCCGCAGAGCAGGGCGGGGCTATAGGGGTCAGATTGAGGGAGAAACCCACCTTCCCACCACATGCCTGTCCCCTCTCAGGTCAAGGTCACCCACCTGTCCCCTCTGAGGTCAAGGTCACCTCGGTCTGTCTCAGCCCCTTGGGGATCCCTAGGCTGGGCCTCCCCTCGCTGGGTGTCGCATTCAGCATGTGAGACAGTTAAGTCCACCTGCTCCTGGGCTCAGGGGCTGGCTGGTGAGACGCATGAGGGAAGAGCACGGTGGGAGGTGGGAGGTGGGAGGTGGGAGGTGGGAGGTGGGAGGTGGGGGGATCGTCCCCCAGGCCCCCGCTTCCAGGAGTCCCCCAGGCAGCAGCCCCCTCCCCCCTCCCCGCACACCAACCCCTGCAGCTGGGGATGCTTGGATTTATTGAGCACCTACTGTGTGCCGGCACTGTGGGAGACACTCACACTGTGGGCTCCTGCGTAACCAGCACAACCACCTCTGAGGATGCAGGTGTTTGCCCCCGAGAGGCCAGAACCCCAAGCCCAGGCCCAGGCAGGGCCTTCTGAGTGTGGAGCTGCTTGGGTGCCCGCTGGGTGCCAGTCACTGCAGGGCTGACGTGGCGGCCCCGGGAGTCTCGATAATGAGGCGTGACCACTGGGCCTCCAGGAACCAGCGGCTGCAGCCAGGAACCCGGTGAGGCCCAGAGAGTGTGAGCTGGGGCCCAAGAGCAGAGCCTCAGACAGGGGTGGACGGGGATGGACAGGGGTGGACGGAGGTGGACGGGGATGGGAGGGGGATGGACGGGGATGGATCACATGGATGGGGATGGGACAGAGATGGGAGGGGGATGGACAGGGATGAGATGCGATTGGACAGGGATGGACTGGGACAGACCAGATGGACAGGGATGGACAGGGATGGGGGGGATGGGCCAGATGGGAACAGAACTCGGGGTACCATGCCTGAACAAAATGGCGCGCCCCTCATCATCACAGACAGAGTGAGGAGCATCTTCCTTCACCCCGACACTGCGTCCCCACCTGGCGAGGCCCCAACACTGTTTTCTGGGACGAAACCCGGACCCGGGCCCGCAGCCAGGCAGCAGGTGCACCGTGACCATGGCTGCTGGCGAAGCGGAAAACCGCACAGTCTCACCGGCCAGCGCCTCCCCACGCATCGACCTGTGACCCAGGAGGTCAGGGTTCGATTCCCGGTCAGGGCACAGGCCTGGGTTACAGGCTCGATCCCCAGTGTGGGGCGTGGGGGATCCACGATTCTCATCATGGATGTTTCTATCTCTCCCTCCCCCTTCCTCTGTGAAATCAATAAAAATAAATTAAAAAGAAAAAGAAAGACAGTCATACCGTCTCCACCCCCCCTCCCCCGGGAACACACACACAGGTCATGAGGGCGTGGTCACAGGTGCCTTTACTGGGGGGACTTCGAAGATGCCCCAACTCGGCCTGACCCGTTGTTCTCTGTTGTAACCGATGCTCCTCCCCACAGCCCTCCCAGGGGCGGGAAGGGGGGGCACAGGCCCCGGAAGGGAGCTCAGCCTGCAGAGCAGCCCTCATGTTGTTTCTCTCCCACTGAGAGCTGCAGAGGTGGGTCCCGGGGGCAGGAGGGAGTCTGCCACCCACGCTGCCCCCCGCCCCCCCAAGCAGGCCTGCTTTCCTCGGCTGGCCCAGCAGCAAGTCCCTGGCAGGCTCCAGGGCATGGAAGGGGCTCTGGGATCCCTAGGCTGCACCCTGGAAGCCTGTTTCTCCCAGAACCCTCCGCTCCCTCCTGGACGGTCCAAGGCAGGGCAAGGGCGGCAGTCCAGCCCGGGTGACAGGTGCCCGCCAGGGGCCTTTAAGTCTGGGCAGCCGCCTGCCAGCGACAGCCAAAGCTCTGAGGTCATCCCCTGACATCCGAGCCTTGGCACCTGCGGGGCCCTGGGTGGATTAGGACGCCTCACACCCTGGCGCCTGGCAAGAGTCCTGGGAGGAGCGACCGCCCCCACTGACCCCCCACACTCCCTGCGGCCCAAGCCCCAGCCCTGCCAAAGGGGTAGGGTCCACCCCACCTGCACAGCAAGGCTGACCTTGGGCTCAGGGACACCCAGTTGGCAAGGAGAAGGGGACCCCTTCCGAAGGCCAGAGGCTCTGGAACGGGAACCAGCCCCACGCGGGCAGCAGCTGCGGTGGCGCCACCGGAGGTAGCTGAGAGACAGCAGGCATCACAGCGTA
>PVJC01031575.1:0-20556 GCA_004026665.1 Murina feae | reverse complement strand
TCCCTGTCCTTGTTGCTGTAGTTTGACAGTCTGTTTGATGTTGTTCTGCCTCTGAATCTATTTTTGTTCACCAGTTTATAATGGTAATTATTATCCATAGATGAGTGAGGACATGTGCTATTTTTCTTTCATTGACTGCCTTATTTCACTTAGCATTATGTTCTCCAGCTCCATCCATACGCCTGCAAATGCTAAGAACTCCTTCCTTTTTACAGCAGCATAGTATTCTATTGTGTAGATGTACCACAGTTTTCTAATCCATTCATCTGTTGATGGGCACTTAGGCTGTTTCCAAATTTTTGCTATGGTAAATTGTGCTGCTATGAACATAGGGATGCATATGTCCTTTCTGATTGGCATTTCTGGTTTCTTAGGGTATATTCCCAGAAGTGGGCCTATGCCCGTATTTTAATTGGATTGTTTATCTTCCTTTTGTTAAGTTGTACGAGTTCCCTGTAAATTAATGATTCTCTTTCATCACTATATTTCTATTCCTCTCCTTTACTTTCTGATATCAATTAAAAATATTTAAAAAAATAAATAAATATGTAAAAAAAAGTTGTCATCACCAACTCTTCTTTCCTCTAAGCTAAAGATCTTCAGTTTCATATGTGGCATAATTTTTAGGTCCTTTGTTTTCTTTTCTCTGAACATATTGCTGCTCTGGTTCTATAGACACACACAACAGATACAGGAATGGATCTTATTGGCATATTCAATGCTCTCTCCCCCAAAATGGTTTCAAGGTTCAGAACTAAACTGGAACTCTCTAATATTCTTCCTCAGTTGATTGGTGACCAAGACGACTAGTTGCTCCCCATAATACAGTCTCTTCTTTCTCTATGGCAATAGAATCCTAGATAGATTTTTAGCTGGACAAAAACTACCTACAATAAAGGCTATGTTTCTCAGGCTGTCTTGCAGCTAAATGTTGCTGGGTGGAAAAGTCTTGTTAATGGAACAAGTAGGAGTACATTGGGCAGTCTTTGAGAACCCTTACTAAACAACACCCTTTGCCCAGCTTCTTCACATTTCTACTATTCTTTTTTTCTATAATATGAATGCTACATTTTAGAGCATAAGCCCAAAGTCACACATGGCTGAATTATACAGTAAAGTGGTTTTGAGTCTCTGACATCAAGGAGTGTCATGGACTAAGACTTTTAGGTCTGGAGGGAAAATCAACTGCTATCATGTTTAAACCACTGTTACTCTGTGTGCATGTTTTTTCTCATACATAGCCAAAGCTAATCCTAGCTGGTTGTTGTTGCTCTGTCTTCAACCTCAGGAAGAACTTCTTCCAGTTCTCCAGCCCCACCTGCAACTTAGGAGAGTCACTGCCCTCAGAACACTTGGTACCGTCTGAGGGTGCCTTGGATGCATTCTCTCAGCTTTCCAGTCAAGCTCTCAGTCTTTGACAATCTGCTGCCTGGCACTTAAAAAAGATTCTGCGCAGCTTGCTTTGAAGAAGCAAGAAAACGTGATCCACAATCAAGAGAGGAAATAGTAATAGAAACAGACCCAGAGATGGCCCAAATGTTCGAAATGTCAGATATGGACCTCAAAAAATTATATTATAAATCAGATTATATAATAATATAATAATTATCAAATAATAACTCTATTATATAAACATATTAAAGGATATTGCAGGAAAGTGTAAGTAGCTGGAAAGATAAAAACATTTTAAAAGAAACCAAACGAAAATCATGGAAATAAATATATAATATCTGAAATTAAAAATTTAATCAGTGGGCTTAAAAAAAAAACCTCCCAGGATTGTGTGAATGGAAAAAAAAAATATGTGGTTAAGGCAACACTACACAAAACTAACTTGGGTTTACCAGAAGGAAAATGTTTCTAAATGCTTTGCCTCCATTCTTTTTTCTGGCAAGTTGCAGCTAAGAAAAGTACTAAGCCCTAACTCAGTTGGCCACTTTAGGAAAGTTTGTCCTGGCAAGTTCCTGATGAAGCCAGAAAACACAAGTCTTAATAAGAAACTACAGAAGAGGTTAAAATAAGAGTGGACAGAAACTACTTTCATATGAGGTTACTCCTGCTCACGTCCTGTTTTTCTTAAGGAAACGTCCAAGTCCCATTAGATGACCATGAGCTGTGCGGTTAGCTGCTAAATCAGGTTACAAAGGAAGGTTGTTCACGCTGAATCCTCATTCTATCTTCCCACTAACAAACCACCCCACCCAGTCTGGGCAGGTTTGTCCCTCTTTGGTTGAATTGAGGGACAGGAAGAGCAACAGATTTCTAACATGAAAGCCAGTGACAGACCAGCCCTCCCAGAGAATGATTACTACCACCTCCTAGCCCAGGGCCCTTCCACGCTGCCATGCTGATAGGCGGAGAGATAGAACAACATGAACTTGCGGATTATTTATTCTACTTCATCCACATTAACTGGAGAAATAATCAGAAGCTCTTGAGTTCATAAGATCAGTGCAACATCTCCTCTTATCCATAACTCAAGCACTGTACCATGCAATCTATGTCACTGACTTCAATAAAAAACTCCTCCCAAAGTTCATCTAGTGCAGGGGTCCTCAAACGACGGCCCGCGGGCCACATGCGGCCCGCCGAGGACATTTATCCGGTCTGCCGGGTGTTTCTGCCACCTTGTTTTTTTACTTCAAAATAGGATATGTGCGGTGTGCATAGGAATTTGTTCATAGTTGTTGTTGTTGTTTTTTAACTATAGTCCGGCCCTCCAACGGTCTGAGGGACAGTGAACTGGCCCCCTGTTTAAAAAGTTTGAGGACCCTTGATGTAGTGCTTGCTTTCTCTCAGGTCACAAGCATGTCAAAACTATGAAATCCTATCCCTTTTTAAATCACCTCAGCTTCTCCAAGGATCTTGTGGGATGCTTATTATTGATTAGGTTACACTTGTCTAATTTCACTCACTATATCTTATTTGTAATACATGAAATATCCCCAAATAAGCATAGCCACATAGTATAACCTCTTGAAAAAATATATTTCCCATATATATTATGTAACCAAACAAATTACTACCATAGACCTTAAATTTAAGACACCATCAATTATAAGTTGCACAATTATTTTAATGCCATAACGTACAGATAATGTATTAAGGACAGACATGTGCACTACATAAATTACTCACACAAGCCTCTAATTATCTTAAAATCGAAGATTTGCCTATTTCTCCTGCCTTAGGTAGTATTGTTTAGGACATAATATAATCATAGCATGATCTTTCTGAACACATTTCAAACAGCAATTAAACTCAACATTTGCCCTATGAACAGGGAGACCAACTCCAGTGAAGTGTAGACATTGTCAAAAGCTGTGAACAACCTCACACATGTGCAGACAACAGCAACTACATTCTGACTGTTGCCTGGCCTACAGTGTTGGTGAGACCCCATTGCTTATAGGCTATTTCCTGATTTCAGAGAGATGAAGATAGGAAAAAATGTGCCTTTTGGAATTCTTACAACATGAACAATCAATTTCCCTCCTGAGAAGTACTACCTGTCATTCACCATCTATTATCTGTATGTTTCTAAATTCCTTATATAGCACCCAGCCAGTGTGGCTCAGTGGTTGAGTGTTGACCTATAAACCAGGAGGTCACAGTTCAATTCCTGGTCAGGGCACATGCCTGGGTTGCCGGCTGGATTCCCAGTGAGGGGTGGGAAAGAGGCAGCCAATCAATGGTTCTTTCTGATTACTGATGTTTCTATCTTTCTCTCCCTTTCTTCCTGAAATCAATAAAAAATCTTTAAAAAAATAAGTGTCTTATATAGCTACGAAAAGGATCTCACATGTACATTTCCCATTCTCTTCTGATCAGTATATCCATTCATAGTTATCTTCTTCAGTGGTGATATTTTTTGTCTTTTTGAAATTCTTATTAAACAGTGGAGAGGAGTGAAATGTGTGAAGAAGATAGTTGGTATATCCCCCAAATATAATAGTTATCTGTGGGTGGTATGCTAATGGGTGATTTTTATTTTCTTATTTCAGTTTATTATGTTTAATGACTTTATGTAAAAAATTACTTGAGTAATTTAAAAATATTTATAAAAGATAAACCTAGTACATAATTTTAAAAATATGTTTTGACAAAAAACAAAGGCTAACAAAGTCAAGATCAAATGATAGCTGGGAAAAAATATCTGCAACACATAATGAATAATATCCAACTGAATACAATAGGACAGGCAATTCACACAGGAGGAAATCCAAATGGACAATAAACATGAAAAATGCTCATCTTCACTGGTAGAGAAATGGAAAAGAAGGAGATGCCACTTTCTTGCCCGTCAGATTCACACAAAAAAAATTTAAACATTTTTTTTTATTAAAAACCTATAGCATTTGGAGCTTGCAAGCATCCTCACACATTGCTATTGAAATGGAAATTGCTACACCTTTTTGGAAAGCAAGCTGGCCATAGCTACTCAAAATTCAAGTACACATAAACTTTGACCCAGCAATCCCACCCCGAGGAATAGGTCCTGTGAAGGAAAAACTGCACTACTTCTTCATGACGTATTTTTAAAAATATTTATTGCAGCATTAGTTCCAAAGTTGAAAACCTAGAAACTCCCTGAATATTCACCTAGTGGAGATTAAATAAATTTTTGTACAGCTATATCATGGATTGCTGAAAGCTATTAAAAAGAATGACTTAGGTATATTCTTAGCAAATGGTTGTGTAAAAAAAAATACAAGTTGCATAAAACTGTATACAGTGTGATGCCAATTTTAAAACCTCAAAATAATAGATCTATATTTGTATGCACTGGGGAAAAATGTGAAAAGATACATAATAGGTCATTATCATTACTTTAGAGGAGCAGAGATGATGAGAAAGATGCTTGATGTTCTTCCTTCTTCATGTTATTTTCCTAGCTACACAGAATATATGTGAATTCTCTCATCTCAAATGCAATTTAATGGATTTTAAAGATGGAAGACTATGAGCCATGCACTCCTATCTCCCTGGAATGACACAGACTGAAGCTTAGGTCTCTTTCCAGATGATAGAATGAGTTCATCCTCTGCTGGGAGGTTACAGCTGTTAAGTTTCCTCAGGTAGCCTGATCCTCTGGCTGCTCTTTTGATATATGAATATTTTTACACTTTTACTTCTTGAAAAAAGATATAGTGTCATCATCCCATCATGAGACTCCCTGGACATCTTACCATGCCATCATGTGCATCTCAATAATTCCAGGAGGGTGTGTTATGGTTCCATGAGGAGGAGCTGTCAATCCTTGGCAAGAAGCAGGGGATGTTCTAAATAGGAAACCTGAGATGAAGATTTGAGAATCATTCAAATAGTTCTTTGGTTCCCCCCCACTCTAGCGCCATTCCCCTCATTTGCATTTGCCACCACTGTATCTCAGTTCGGTCAGATAATTGTACAATTGATAAGGATTTAAAGTGTCACTGGTATTAATTGTGCTTCCCCATAGCTCTTCTGAAGATGCCAACAGCTGCCATATGCCCACTAGTGAGAAAGGCCCTTACAGCTGCCATAGCCATCCAGTGGAACTTGGCATCAAGAACCTAATTAAGTTGTCAAATTAGAGGCAACTAATGCTGTGATCATGTAAAAGTTGCAACTGAGTCATCAATGTTTTTATTTTAGCTCTGACCTCTACCTTAGAGAAAAATGTTAGACTGGTTAATAATTGGTATATAAAATCTTTAAATCACCGCCATTGATGTACATAAATTATGTCTTCAAAGGCCATATACATTTTTCACAAAATAATTATAAAGCACCATACTGCAAAACACTCTATACCTGTACCCAAAGCAAAAAAATCAAATACACCCTGAAAATATTGCGTAAGACAAAGGTCAAGTAGAGTAACCATTACAGGTTATGCATTTCTAAAACAAGGGACTGGTTATAGTTGGTTCCTGAGATTCCTGCTTTTCCCAACTAAGGCCTACTCTGGAGAACATTAGTAATGTCTAACTTTATCACAGATCTTTTCTGAATCACAGCGATGATGGAGAGAGAGAGAGAGAGAGAGAGAGAGAGAGAGAGAGAGAGAGAGAGAGAGAGAAAGAGAGAGAATATGAATCTGGTTGAAGCCTGCTCAGTCTTTATATGAAAAAATTTGTGGGCCCACCTGTGGTCAGACCTCTCTGAAAACTATTGAGTCCTGGAGAAGAACAGTGATATTCTTTATGTTTTCCTTTCCCAGGAATAAAGAACAAAAATCACTTTTCTCTGCTTTCCAGTCATTACCAAACCAAATGGCCTGAGATTTCTTATTAGGCAGCCAGGAAGTGGAACCATTGCCAAATTCACTCACCAGTCACTCGCCAGACATCTGGGTACAGAGATTGGAAGGAAAGAAAAGGCACAGACCTCTACTGGCCTGGGAATGGTTAGATGCTAAAACGGGGGCCTCTGATGGGCCTCTCAGCACATGCTGGGAGGCAAAGATCATTTGAACACTAACTTTTCTTAGAGACCTGATGGTTTAGGACAATCCTTGGGCCCAAATTTCTCCCCACGCTTCGGCAGCTCATATCAAATTGTTGTGTATACCAACCCTCTCCTCCAGGCAGTGTCTACTGGAGAGAAGAGCAGCGTTTGGAGTTGGCCCAGCTGCCAGCCAGCCTTTAGGAAAGAGCCCTGTGCGCTCTCTTCTACCCCATGTATCCTGACTTATCCCAGACAAGGAAGTCGGAGGATCCCAGAGAACAAGAGCCCGGAACTGGTGGCCACTACGTTCACCTATAGAGCAGATAACTGTCATTTGCCTTCTTAACATTTATTCCCCCTTCTTCTGCCAACAGCCCTAAATTTTTCTTTAAGGACCTACCTCCCTTCACTTTCACAAAGCATGGCAGTCTCAGACCACACAATTCTTGTCAAATGAAAATACAAAGAATAGTTAAAATAGCCTTTTTAAAATTCTCATCTGAAGACATGTTTTTATTGGAGAGAGAGAGAGAGAGAGACATCAATCAGTTGCCTCCCCAACAGGCCCCATTTGAGGATCAAACCAGCAACCTAGGTATGTGCCCTGTCCAGGAAGCAGACCTGCAACCTTTTTGTGTACAGGGCAATGCTCCAAGCAACTGAGTCACCTGGCTGAAATAACTTTTAAAATAACATTGTACAGATGTGTCCAGTAGTCAGTTAATAAAAATATTATTGCTGTGGCTTCTGTTCTCATTTTAAGCAAACATTCACTCTTCCTATCTAATTTTGTATTCTTCTACTTAGCAGGAGATCCAACCATTGCCTACATTCCAGCCCTACAAAGCCTGGATCCATCCTCACAGTGGGATCTGGGGTATATGTCTCTCCCTCCCTCCCTCCTCAGTCTAATTCAGACAGACACAGTGACCAAGACACAACCAGGGCAGGATGAATAGAAATTCTTCCCATCATAGAATTCATTCCCAGATTCATATCCTAACAAGGATAAAGCCCCATGAAAATGCAGCGCCCTCTGAGGTACCGGTAAGTTCTGTCATCAAGTTACCTGTGGACTCCGCTCAGTTATAACAGCTAGACAGAACATGTTCAACTTCTTTTTTATTGTTATTTAGGTTTTTCCAAAGCAAATATCCTGCTGGCATCAGTTGGCAGAGTAAACACAGGTGACTGAACGGATTTAAATTCTTGAGGAAGGTCTGGCAATCTTCTTACTCTAATTTGAAGGATGTTATTTATTTGGACTGTGGTCTCCTTTCTAAGAAAAATCTCTTTGTGTCTTGAATAAGCATCTGTTGGGACAGTAAGCAAACTAAAACAACCTAAAACTAAAATTTTCACTATAGAAAAAGTGACCTTTTTATTTTCTTGATTCTTATTTGCCCATGTTTAGGCCTTCGGTATTGTGTTGTATTTCATTAAATGTAAAGGGCAAAGCTTTACCCAAAAATGTAATTCTATCATTATTTCTTTGATGTGTTTTTCACATCAATTCAATTCAGTAAACATAGGTTGGCAGCCTTCAAGTGGGTTAGGCACTGTGCTGAGCACTGGGAAATACAGAGATGAAGGTTAAGGGCGTCTTCTGCAAACATGTCTTATCACAAACACTGCTCTCGTGATAAGATCCAGCCTAAGTGCCCTTGAGCAGATGGGTGGATTAGAAAACTGTGGTACATCTACACAATAAAATACTACACTGCTATAAAAAGAAAGGATCTCAGACCATTTGTAACAGCATGGATGGAGCTGAAGAGCATATGCTAAGTGAAATAAGTCAGTCAGAGAAAGATAAATATCACATGAACTCACTCATTTGTGGATTATAATGACCAACATAAACCGATGAACAAAAACAGATCCAGAGACAGAGAAGCATCGATCAGATGCTCAAACCTCAGAGGGAAGATAGGGGAGGGGAGGGGTAAGGGGGAGAGATCAACCAAAGGACTTGTATGCGTATAAGCATAACCAATGGACACAGACACCAGAGGGCGAGGGCATGGGGGAGGGGAAGAGGGGGATGGGGAGCAATGGGGGGGTAAGGACACATGTAATACCTTAATCAATTTAAAAAAATCAAACTGTTGAGAGAACAGAGAAGAAGCAGTTAATTCTGCCTGGGCCAATGGGGAAAAGGAAAGCACATTGTAAGTATGGCCTATGGCTCCTGAGGGCTCCATGAGGAAATCTCGGGGTGTCTGCTAGGACAGGGGGAGCTGAGGGCCAGGGCTCCAGGGCTTCCATTACTATGTCAAACACTTTATCTCCTTCCATCTGTTTTATTGGTTGCAAGTCTGCATTATTCTTCTTTGAAAAAAAAGCTTCTGCTTTTGAAAAACTACCAAACCAGGTGTCCTTTGATCTGAGCTTTGAAGGTTACAGAATTTACCCAAGTAGAGATCAACCCAGAGGTTTTGACTCCCTTCAGATGTTCAAATTCCCCAATCTATGTGTTTAATCCTAATCTTCTCCTGTTCTAGTACTAGTATTCTCTTTCTTCAATCCATCCTCTATTCTCCATACCGCATTCTAGAAGCTGTGATGGCTCCCCACTCTCTACTAGATAAAGTCCAGTCTCTTTGACACAGCCTCCAAAATCCTCCCAAAGACATTGTTGGAAGACAGTTCTCCATGAGTCTCGTGTTTCTGCACTTCTTTCACACAGAGGCACTGACAAATTTTGTTCCAAAGTATCTTTTCAAGAATGTTTTTCAGTGAGAATCTTTGGAAAGTAGAGACAATGACTCCCTCAAGAGTATAAGTGAAGTGTGTTTGCTTTCCAGCATAATAAAGACAATATCCTTCAAGGACAAAGGGGAGATGTTGGCTTGCAGTCCATTATAAAAAACAAAAAACAAAAACAACAACAGCAACAACAAAAAACTACCAGGTTTCCTAAGCTTGGGGCTCCTCAGCTTGACACCAACCCACTGGGTGAAGCGTTGATCTGGGCCATTCGACATTGTCCCAGTAGGAAAAGGTGAGGGAGGCGGGCAATGAAAACCAGTGTAACAATGAGGCTCATGATTCTTGTGCTGTGAGGAATAAAATCCTTGATCTCTGCCGCAGGTATCATGTGTCTTCTGCCAGCATCCATGTAACTTTGGCAACTTAGCTGTTAGCTTCCATGCAACATAAAACCTCGGTTTTATATTTTTCACAGTTCTTGACAGACCCCTGTATTGATCAAGATAAACTAAGTGATGCTGCAGTGGCATCTGACCCCCAATCCCAGTGGCTTACAGAGGTCTGCTTCTTGCTCATCCTTGTGTCCTTTGTAGGTTAGCGGGTGGCTCTGCTTCCATCATCATTGGCCTCCTCCTAGAACAAAGGAAAAGAGAATATGGCAAAGGAAGCACCAGATTTTAAACCTGCCTCTGTGCTTACTTTCACTGGCCATATCTAAGCCCAACCTGGAGGAAAAACCAAAGCTACCACCTGCCAAGGAGAAAATAGAGTTGGGATATTGCTAAATATACCTAATGAGTTCCAGAGCACTCTGGTCTCTATCCACACCTTTGGAAGGTGATTCAATCATGAGGGTGGAGCTAATAATGGAATTAGTACCCTTATAAAAGGGACTCCAGACAGCTTTCTTGTTCTCTTTTTGCCAGTCAGCAGGCAGTCTGTCATCTGAAAGAGGGTCCTCACCGGGGCCTGACTATGCAGACACCCTGATCTTGGACTTCCAGCCTCCAGACTCTGAGAAATAAATGTTCATTGCTTAAACCACCCAGTCTGTGGTAATTTGTTAGAGTAGCCAGAACTGATTAAGACAGCCCACAAAGTGGGGAAGAGAGGACAATGATGTTTGAAGTTGGCATCTGTGCTTACAGGGAGTGGAGGCACAGAACTGTGTGGGAGAATAAATGAGTGGGAATTCTTAGAGGGGGCAAGTGCCTGGGGCAGGGAAGACAGAGTCTATAGGGAGCCTATAGGGACCTGAACTTGTCAACAGGATGTAAAAGATATTTTTAGGTATCATGAAAAGATTTCATATATGGGTAGATGGGGTTGAAAGGTTTTACCTAGAAACTTTGTGGTGAATAAACAATATAATATACAGGTGATGTATTATAGTCATATAATCCCATATAATAAAAGCACAATATGAAAATTGTCCCCTCAACCAGGAGTAGCCTGGGAGTTTGACCAGAGGGTGGGGACAGGGGAAGGGAGGGAGTAGCTGACAGCCGCTAGGGTCCCTACCAGTGCACGAATTTTGTGCACTGGGCCTCTAGTAACCTATATAATAAGAAAGGAAGGAAGGAAGGAAGGAAGGAAGGAAGGAAGGAAGGAAGGAAGGAAGGAAGGAAGGAAGGAAGGAAGAGAAAAGAAAGAAAGAAAGAAAGAAAGAAAGAAAGAAAGAAAGAAAGAAAGAAAGAGAAAGAAAGAAAGAAAGAAAGAGAAAGAAAGAAAGAAAGAAAGAAAGAAAGAAAGAAAGAAAGAAAGAAAGAAAGAAAAAAGAAAAAGTTTTACTTAGAGGAGTAAGATGGAATTGAGGCAATAAGTCATAGAAAATGCAAATCAATTATTATTGCTTCTGCTTAAGATTCTATCAGTATCTGGGGGTTGGTCTAACTGGGGAAACAAGCATCTTGAGTGTTTGTGTGGGAAAGGGATCAGAAAGGGAGAAGGATACATAAGAATCCGAATAGGCTGGCAAGCTGCAAAGAATAAAGTAAACACCCTAATCATTCCTCGAGATATGATGCTCCCAGGAGCTCTGAGCCACCAGTGGTGGGAGCCTTGAGCTATCAGCAGAGGCCCAGCCTCTAGCTCTCTGCATGAGCAGTCGGTAGGCAATCCTCCCCACTTTCCTCACTTTCTTAGAGAGCATTCTGAGTGGCAAACCCAGGGAACACACCTCCATCCATCCCATTGTCCATGACAAAAACCTGGAAGTCATCCTTGACTTTTCTGTCCCTTTACTCCCCACATTGAATTGACTCTATGTTCTAATATCCCTCAAATTCACACACTACTTGCTATGCCTACAACCACTAACGTAGTTCAAAAACCGTCACCGAAGTGTATTCTAACTTCCTCTCCACCTCTGTCTGGCTTCCTTCCTATCAGGTTCTCACGCTGTGCGACTAATCACAGTCCTTCTCTGATTGTCACTCTTCATTAGCTCCTGTCACCCTCAGAATAAAGTCCAAAGTTCCAAAGATTGCCTTCAATGTCCGTTGTGAGCTGGCCCCTGGTTCCTTCCTCAGCCTTATCACTGGGCTTCCCACCCAGCTTTTCCCAGCCACACTCCTGGACTCAGAAAATACTCCATGTTTTCCCTGGAAATCCTCTTAACCTCCCCTCCACTCCCCCCCAGCCCGCTCCTTCCTGATGCATTTTGATTAATTCCCACATTTTTTTAAAATATATTTTATTGATTTTTTACAGAGAGGAAGGGAGAGGGATAGAGAGCCAGAAACATCGATCAGCTGCCCCCCTGCACACCTCCTACTGGGGATGTGCCTGCAACCAAGGTACATGACCTTGACTGGAATCGAACCCGGGACCCTTCAGTCTGAAGGCCGACGCTCTATCCACTGAGCCAAACCGATCAGGGCTAATTCCCGCTTTTGAAATCTCATCTGTGATGTTTCCTACATGTCTTACATGACAAAATCTCCCTAACTCTTTCCAGGCTGGGTAAGTGGTCCTAACTGTGTGTTCCCATAGCAACTTGTATTTGCCAAAGTCAAAGCATATCTTAATCTTTGCTGCAGTTTTGGTGTTTGTTATCTTGTCTGTATCTCCATCTAGATCACTGGTTCTCTACACACTTAAGTACCTTATAAAAAAATACAAATGCCAATTAAAGGAGAAGCTCTTAAGGTGAGTCTGGACTTGGGTTTTGCATGTTCCCCAAATAACTGTAGTGGGCGGCCAGAGATGGCCTCACTGAGTAGACTGTAATTTCTTGAGCTCAGAGAACCTGCTGGACTGGTCTTTGCTGTCCAGTGCCCCGCACAGGAAACGACGCTCAGCATCTGTCACCTAGACAGACCTCTGATCACTCACTTTGGTCTTCCAAGGTGAAAGCTTTGCAGAGGAGGAGGCGTGGAGGAAAAGAGATAGGTCTTGGAAAAGATCGTTGCCCTCTCACCCCTCCCTGAGCACGGGTGGAAATCAGTCTCTTCAGCTCATTCTGGAACAAAACCACACAGTTGGAGTGGGATTCAGCCTCTCGGGGCGTAACAGCCATCCACAGCAACTCTGCAGCTTATTTCCTTGCACAGAGAGGGGTGTAACTTTGGAAGGACAAATTCAGTTTTCAGAGCTCTTTAGATTTCGTACCTCTTCAGAGCAAGTACAAGGATGGATAAACTGAGGCTCCAAGAGGCTGTGAGTGGCCATCACTTCCATCTTTCTAGAACAATGCAGAGCAGAAATCAATAGGTGACTCCTGAAGATCAGTCAGCTTCACCGGGTGACACAGCCCCACCTGGACCCTACTGTCCCTCCTGGAGCAGAGCTGACCCACTCCACCACGCTGCCTGCCAGTGTTGATGGAGAGGCGTTTGCAGGGGAGGAATCAATGCAGGAAGTGGCCAGAGTGAAGGAAGAGGACAATTCAGCACCTGCAGGACTCATTTCTTGAAAATGGAATCATACCTGGCTGGTGTGGCTCAGTGGTTGAGCATTGACCCATGAACCAAGAGGTCACCGGTTTGATTCCCCATCAGGACACATGCCCATGTTGCAGTCTCAATCCCCAGTAGGAGACATGCAGAAGGCAGCCAAACATTATTTCTTATCAATGTTCTATTTCTATCCTTCTCCCTCCCTCTTTCTATAAAAATCAATAAAACACATCTAAAAAAATGTTTTTAGTGGGATCATGTTAGTTCCTACTACAATAAGGGAGGGACCTGGGGAATTTTATCAGAGAATCTGGGCCTTAATTAATATATGGGAAGACAAACATTTCTGCCAACAATGCGTTGACTGATCTTGCCCAACCATTCCACCAGGGTGCCCACCGCTAGGATGCTCCAGCCGATGGATTCCCTGCCCAGTGACAGAGGCTGAGCAAGGAGGCAGGGCCAGAGCTGTGCTTACTGTTAGATGTCTGCAGGGCGGGACGATTTTCACAACAGACAGACCTGGGTTCAAATCCTGGCTGGCTATAGCCCTGACCAGCTCTAGGCCTTGAGTGTGTAAAGATCATGAATTGAGACTACTTATCATCACTCAACCCCGTTCACGGTTATGACTGTCGTCGCTGCTGCTGCTGTTGTTGTTGTTCTAAGGATTTCACTTTGCAGTTGCACCAAAAACACCTCGCCCAAAAAAGGCAACAACAACAAAAAAGCACCGAAGAACCCAGCAGCCAAGAGAAACCAAATGTCATTTCTCTCACTGTGGTTTGCGGGGTTCAGCGCTCTTGCTTTGCTGGCTGTCTCGGGTGGTTAATGGCCCTCTGTAGACTGTCCTCCACTTACAACAGGGGCTCTGTTCAAAGTCTCACCCCAAATAGGTGGCCCTGGAGCTGGTGCTGCGGTGCCCAGGGCCTGGGACAGGCGTCCACACTCATTTCCTGCCTGCCTGTGTCCCCCAGGCAAGGGCTGCTGAGAAAGGGGAAGCAGCGCCGTTTGAGTCCCTCCAAGGCGGGCGACGTTTCGGTTCGCACCTGGGAACATCGTCCTGCCATTCCTCCTTCATTGCTGTCACTGAAGCGGGCAGGCCCAGGGGAAGGGAGCCACCAACACCCCAAGCAGAAACCAGAAAAGGGAGTGGTGTGCCTTTAAGATGAAGGTGGTGGGCAACCATCCATCCTCCCTAAACACAGACTCGCCTTGTTCTTCCATTTCTGGCTGAGTGATAAAAACGTTAAATGTCATTTCCTGTATCAGTGGTTAACCGCTAGATGCTGGATCAGAGATTTACCAGAACTGCTGAAGTTAAGGAAAAAAAAACACAACACAAAACAACCCCGCTGTTTTCAATAACCCTTTTTCTAGCACCTGTGGGAACTGCTTAACCTTTTTTTTTTTTTTTTTGGTGGGGAGTGGAGGGAGGAAGGAGAGGAGGCATGCGGGTGTTGGTGAGTTTATTGGCCTCGGCAATACACTTAGGATTCAATTTGCCACAGATTTTCTTATGCCTTGTCCGGGAGGCCGGGAGGCGTGACTGGCCGGCCTGCACCCTCCCCGCGAGCGAGCGCCCTTACCGGGGAGGCAGGAGGAGGCAAAGCGAAAAGCCCTGCACCGGCCTTCCTCGGCCGCCGCCCTCGCAGGATATCCATGGTGTTTGGTTGCCCTGGGCCCCACCTTTTCACACACGAATGCGGCGCTGCCTACCTGGCCCAGCTTCCTGCAGCCTCAAATGCCCGCGGGGAGCAGGCGCATCTGGGGCAAGCAGTTCTCCCAGAGCCGGCGCACCTGGGCGGCCGGGGTCCGAGGCACGGACAGCCCAGCCTGACCCTCTGCAGTGTCTTCTTGCCTTTTCCCCTCCAATTATTTAAGGGCTCGGGAGAGTAAAGAAGGGAGGCCCGGCTCAGCCCTGCGCAGAGGTGGCTGGTGCGACCCGCAGCTGTGCTCCCAGCCCCTCCACTCTGCTGCGCACTTTCTGGGGTGCCCTCCAGGGGGCGACAGCGCACAAAGCCACCTGGCCCCACCCCGCTGCCGCCCAGGCCCGGGCACCCTCCTGGGTTGGTGCAGGCAGCCGATTTCCCAGCTGCACTTGGTTCCAGCGACGGCGTTTCCCAGCCGGTGCGCGCCACGTCCTGTGCTTCTAGGGACACCCACAGCCCCTGTTTGCCCGGGACTAGAGGGATTTACTTGTAGCAGGCGGGACTTTCCATATGAAAACTGGGAAAGTCCCGGGCAAACAGGAATGGGTTGGTCACCCTAACAGGCAAGCGTCCGGCAGGCAAATACAGGCTCTACTTCAAAACTGAAGCTAAACCTTTAGGTTCAACCAGGTCACACTAAAGAGGGCATGAGCGGTGCAAGCATTCCTCCAGGAGACTGGAAAGCCTGCCTCCCTGCCCCCGGCACACACCTGGAAGCCACCCCGGGCCAACTCAGCAGTCATCCGCGGAAATCTGAAGTCAGAGTCAGAACTGAAAGGGAAAAGGTGTAGGGAAAATGTATATTCCACCCAATTTCTGGTAGGTCTATGAGACACACCTATTTTCCTCCTGCTGATCTTGGTTGATAGCACTGTCAGCACCATCCCCAGGTGCCCAGAGGAAGGTTGGATCCCTCCTTGCTCTGCCTCCCACTCTCTATTTTCAACATTTTCTGATTCTCCTGCCACCTCCTGTCTCTCCTCTGCACTCCGCCTGCGGCTGCCCAAGCCCAGCTTCCCACTGCCTCAGCTAACCTCCATCCTCTCTCACCAAGATGTCCTCTGCTTCCTGACCTTTGAGATGCTTCCCCTCTTTTTAAATTAAATTCAAGAAGCGTTTATTGAGTACCAATAGGTCAGAGGAATGCCATCAATGTCATTTATCTAGGTTTCATGTGGCTTTTGGACATTTCTCATGGTACCTTTTTGACTAAAGTCATCTGTGATGGCTTCTTGACATTTCCAGGCAAAGCTGAGCACTTCCTGCCAGCGTCCTGGTTCATCTCTCTCTTTAGCCCTCATCACATTGCTATGACTATTGGATTATATTGCCATCTTGCCTATTAGCTGTGAACCCCTGAGTCTTATTTTTCCTTGTTGCCCCAGAGTTCATCCCAGCCCTTGACAGCAGCCATTAAAGAAGTATAGACAATGAATGGTATGGAGAGTAAAAAGGGAAGTTACTGGCTGGGTGCTATTAAACTTAGATGGGTCTGTAGCCACATACAAATCTGGTCAGAATAACCTGTTGGTCTTTACTGAAGAACCAAAGGTCTTTGCCCTGAGCCCCATCCTAACCAACATTTTTTACAAACATCCTGGATGAAGATATAAAAAAGCACAATAAAACAGATTTGCAGAAAGACCAAAGCTGTGAGGGATCACTAATATGTCTGATGTTAGAATTAATGTTGCAAAGTTGTCATAGCCCACTAGATCAGTAGACCAAACTAAGAAGATAAAAATTCTCACTAATGAATGTAAATGCTGCACTCATGGTTGCACTGGCACTAGTCCAGTGAGGGCGATCTGGCTTAGCAGTTCCTATGAAAAAATTCTAGCAATTCTCACAGTCTTTAAGCTAGAGAAAAACCCAAAGACTCTCCAATATAGAGGATCTCAAGCTTTTTTTAAAAAACAAAAAACAATAGGGCATTTCCATCAATTAGAATTTTATACAGAGGCCTAATTTTTTAAAAACAAATTTTAAGGTACTGCTCTGTGCAGTAGAGACAAAGGGTCTGGCACGTCAGGTCCTCCCTGCAATTTGCCTCTCGCCCCCACCTTCAGAAGACCCCGCAGGCACCTTCCCCAATTCCTGGGGCTCTTCTGAGGATTGTTTGGAGACAACAGATCAGAATCAGTCTCTTTGTCCCCACCAAGTCTATACAGCTAGTGTCAGAACTCCTTCAATCCTTAGCAAGCTTTCTTTCTGTTTGTTTTGTTCACATTTATAACTTGTGTTTCTCCCTGGTTACAGACACATTGGACTGTACATCGCCTGCCCCCTCACGGGTTCTGGTGTTTGTTTTGCTCACCAGTGAATCCTGGAGCGTGGTAGGTGGTAGGGGCTCAATAAACACTTGTTGGGAAAGTGAATTAAAGAACTTGAAAAGAACCCAGGTGTCTTGACTCCCAACCCACTAGTGCCCTTCCCATATTGTGCATGCCCCAGCAACAACCCAAGCTAACACTGGGCTGCACTAAAAGAAGATTGTTGTCCATCAATAGATGAATGGATAAAGAAGGGATGGTACATATCCACTATAGAATGTTACACAACAACAACAAAAAAGAATGAAATCTTGTCATTTGTGACAACATAGATGGACCTACAGATGCTAAGGAAATAAGTCAGAGGAAGACAAATACTGTATGGTTTCACTTATATGTGGAATGTTTTTAAAATGTCATGAAAATGTTATTCTTTTTATTTTTTCCAATCATTTTAAAGTGTAGAAGCTATTCTTAATGCTTTGGTTGCACAAAAATAGTCAGTGGGCTGGGTTTCGCCATTGGGCCATAGTTGGCCAGGCCCTGGTCTAGTCCGAGCCCTTCCTGAGACATTACTGGCAGGGCAGCACAGGATGAGAATCTACACATTCGATCTCCTATTGTGCTCTTCCCCCTGCAAAGTGATGTATCAGCTGCCCCTGTTCCCTTGAACACCAAGTGTATGTACTGCAAGGGCGGCAGCTGGTCCAAACCCGGCCAATTGTCGCATCCATGTAGAACGTTGGGGCATGATGCTCCATCTCTGTCCCACTCTCATACCCATTCAAGGGGTGACCTAGGCCAGGTCAATGGCCCTCTCTGGACCCTAACAGAAAGTACAAACGTAGGAACTCAACTTAGTCATCTCTGAGAGTATGTCCTGTGTCAGTTGTCCTTCCTTCCCACATCCCAGGCCAGCCCTCAGCCTTTCCCTCTCCTGGGACATTTCAGTACTGGCCTATCCTGGCACCCTACCAGTTGGCACTGCATGCTGCCCTCACCAGAAACCATCCCTTGCAGAGATGAGTTTTAAAAGATAATGACTTCTGGGCAGGAAAACTAGAAATGGAAGCAGATGAAGTGTCTATTTTCGTGCAGATGAAGTCGTGGAAGGATACATGATTCAGACTTTCTGGATAACGTGTTTCTATCATTTTGTGTAAGGCAGCAAGTTAGCTTTCCTCTGGGGTGATGGCAGAAACTGATGTTTGGGGTTTCCTCTTTTAAAGGGGTTTTGATGCTCTTTGGTTGGTGTTTTCCTTTTGTGTTGTGATTTGTTTTAATGAAGTGAGGAGTTGGAGATGGAGGAGCAGGAGAGAAAGGTTTTTTGTTTTGTTTTGTTTTGTTTTGTTTTGCGGGGTGGGGGAGGATGAGGGGAGCAGAATCCATGTATAGTGCCTCCTCCAGAGTCTGATCATACAAAAGGTCAAGGTAGTTCAAAGTCATAGAATCAGATGCTTGAGGACCTGCCAAATACCACATGCCTTGGTTAGAAAATCAGTGACAGTTTGACATCTTGTGAGATTGCCATCCAAAGATAAGAAAGGGAAAGGGGAGAGTCTGGCATGGAGTTCCAAGCAGGCTTGGAGCCCTGGACCTGTCCCTGTTATCACATTAAAGAATGTGACCACTTTGCCCCAGAGCAGTTCCCTCTACTCTTGCCAGGGCAATGGTGGCTAGGAGCCTGGAGGAAAAACCTGGTCACCAACCCGCCCAGAGTATTTCTCAATATTAGTTTCCTCTGCTACTCTCTCCCCAGATGTTCAGTACCCAAAGGAGATGGATACCTTGAATTGGTGTTAGGTCACTGGATCTTCACAAGGTGCTCTAGGGCACTCTTGGGACTTCAATAGAAGCTGCTCCTCAGGACTACACTGAATCCTGCATTCCCCTACATATCAGTGTGCTGGTAGATTCCAGCTGTCCAGGGGGGAGAAGCGGGGAAGGGCCTTGGTTTATAACATTGACCAATTCCCATGGTGTAAACATTCCCAACTTGGCCAATTTCAAATTGCCAGTGTGATTATCCACTGGCTCACAAATACCCTCAAAATTAACGTTCGGCTCTTGCAAGTCAGAAGGTTCTAAGCCTAGTACACCACTGCCCTGAGCCCTTCGGAATCCAAGGAGAGAGGAGAAACCAGAATAGTCTGCTCAGGTAACAAAATGAACCATGAACTCAGTAAAACACATCACAGTTGAGGGACCCTAATGGGGGTAGGAGGGAGGAGAAGGAGCTGGCTAAGTAGAGGTCCTAAAATGCCCACAGCCAATGCAGGTAGAAGGGAATGAGGGACTGGGGATAAATGTTAGAAACTGCAGAAGAACCAAACCTATGTGTGGTCCTCCAAAAAAAAGCAAACACAAAACTGTGAAGGATTTAGCCACCTCTCCTTGCTAGTTCCTGTCTCAGTCCATTATGATGCACAGAAAGTCTTACTACAGGATATTAAGAAGGAACCACCTTATAGTTCTGAAAAGAGATGCCCGGCCTTTGGAACAGGCTGTAGAAGACATGGTGGCTGGCCTGGAAGAATCTGTACTGTGAACACAGAGGGCTGCTCTGTCCACCTGGCCAGATTCAGGTGGCACCAAGAATGGAATTGTGCTGTCCTCTACCACTGCAACTCCCCTTGCCCTGCTCCCCAGCCTTCTCCCTATTAATCCCACTGAATACAGTTCTTCTGGTTTAGGGGAGGAAAACCTCACATCCTCCAACTCCTTAGATTTCCCTAGAGTCCACAAAAACTCATTTGTGAAAAGAGGGAGGGGATTTGTGGATAAACAAAGGTCCCTTCCCTTGAGCAGTTTCAGTTTAGCAGGCTCTCTGGGAATAAGGCCAACCAGTAACTCACTCATGAAAGACTTCCCTCTGTGTTCCACTCTCCTCACACATCTGACACACATAAAGAACCCTACTGCCCATTCTACTGTCCCTGGTCTTTCAGAATCTACTCACCTGGCTAGAGTCATTCCTGCAGTCCTCCAAGCCCCTTTCACTCCTGTCTCCCAGGAGCCCTGGGTTCCATTGTTCCTCTGCCACTAATTGTCTTAACACTTGTGTAAGCTCTTTAGACTATGATTTCCTTACCTGTTACATAAATATGGCTGGACTTTAAAATAATAAAGTTCCATATAAATGTATGGAAAAATAAGATTTGTGGGGAATCTTAAAAATGATCAAGTACCTTTCACTTAATCACCACAAAAAACAGGTGGCATGGGTAGTAAAATTAGATAATATTAGGAAACTGAGGCTGAGAGAGATTTTGGGAAACAGACCTAAGGTTACATGGACAAGAAGCAACCCAACCAGATTTCAGCTCATTCTTCTGATGCCCATCCCTCCACGCAGACCCCCTACGAGCAGTGGCTACAATGACGATCCCACATCAGAGCCCCCCAGCTCTTCCTCTAGGTAGGACACAGCTCCTTGGTTAGCATTCATGTCCTTTTGGATCAACAGTTCAACTCACCAAACTGATTCCCATTTTCAAGCTGGGTGGCGATGTGAAGACGTTCAACATC
>PVJC01031574.1:0-20495 GCA_004026665.1 Murina feae | reverse complement strand
GATGAGTAACTACCTTGCAAAGCTATTATGCAGTTTCAATGAGTTGATGGCTGTGAAAGATAAAAAAGAATTACAATGTGGGAGAGAAGGAGGAAGCTACAAATGGAGCATGAGGATGGCTGACCCTCTCTGCAGAATTTCCTCTTGCCACCAGAGGCCAGAGCTACAGAATGGAAGACTAAATTGCCATCTCATCAGAGTGTATGGTGAATACCAATGAGTGAGGCAGAAGGTCAATGCCTAAGACTTCAATAACGATACATCTCAGATCACTGGACAGAGTGAGGTCAGGGTGCCCTGTCAGGAGCCAATTTCTTCACTTAGGTTATATCAGGAAGAGGAATCAGTATCATAGCTGGAAAATATCAGTAGAGACTACTTGAAAGGGAGAGTTCTTTGCCTGGTCAGGAAGCATAGGTAAACATGGTTGAGTTGTAAGGACTGATGGATGGTACTTCTGGCAATAATAAAAAAACAAACAAACAAGGAAACTGTAGCATGCATCTCATGTAGAACCACAAAACAAAGCTATGACAGTGCTCCTGAGACGTTTTTCTTTTCCTCCATCCTTTCTGAACAAAGCCAGCTTTGATTTAATCTATTTATCCCCCAGCTCTCCACAGGGTGCAAACAAACATGAGTCTGACTCAAAGGGCTGTTTGTTTTTCTAGCATAAGAGATTTCTGTGGAGGAAAAAAAAAATGAATCAGGAACACTTGTAGAACCAGGGAGAGGTGTCATTGGCATTTTAGAGTTTTCATGCAAATTACCAAGGGCTTCATTCATTCCTGTTTTTCCTTTCTTTTCTCAAAAACACAGCTTGGCATTAAAGAGGCAAAATAAATGTGCTGGAAAAAATCCAGCATGTTTTTTGTTGTTGTCTAGTTGGAGCGATCTATAAACAAGAAAGAGAACATCCCCAGATCTACCCGCCAACCCTGTGTCTCACCCTCTGACCCAGAAAATATAGGTTCTTGATTAATATGATCACTAATCAATGAAGTAGAAAGATAGCTTCAGAGATGGTTCCCAAAGGTCCCAGGTCTGAGGAGCTAAGTCATTTTTATGTTCCAAAATTATCCATTTAGGGTGTTAGTGAGGATATCTGAGACTCCTTTAGTGGACAAATATGAACCAGAAACAAATTGAACTCTGAATTCTTAGAGCAGTCACTTTGAGACATAGCTATGATTTGAGAAACTCAAAGAACATTGAACTTTGAAAGACTAGTTTGAAAATACACTCTGTAATTATTTTAATTTTTATGAGGATGCAAATGAGATGGAAGAAAGCAGGGCGGGCAGTGCATTGGTCATTTGTAATGTCTAAGCAAAAACTTTTAGTTTTCCAAAAAATTCTTCCCAAAGAGGAGTGGACATTTTGGACATCTAGCTCATGTTGGAGAGACTAGCCTTGGGAATGCATTTCAGAGCCACACTATAGATATTGCTGGCAGTCAGAACTGCAGCAACAACTTCTAAAGTTTATAGATTCACAAGGACATATACTTCCATCAGAATGCAGTAGCAGAATGCAGCATGCCCTGCACATGACTACCAGGGATTCTCAGAATAAGTCTTCTTCCTGGGAACATGTTACCTTCAGAGTAATGGCTATACCTGGAGAAAGGGATCAAATGCGTTCAAGGAGGGACACAGCTGCAACTACACATAATCATGTTAACAAAAAGGTTCAAAATAAACATATAAAATTGTCACAGGTTAAATCTCATTGAGTATAATTTTCTGTATGCTTGAAATATTTAAGAAAAATATGAAGAATTAGAGCTATTTCAATTTTATTATCCTACTTGTATATGGAGCACAAGTGTCTGGCGGGCTGTGGACTGGTGTAAAGAAAACACATGCCCACACAAACTATTACATGTGCAAACACAGAGGAGCATGATTACATCAACTATGCATTCTAGTTGACCAAGAATACAAAGCCTATCAGCAATGAGGTGTTAAAACAGGGCAGGGCAGATGTGATCCAAATTCAGCTTGGTTTTTCTTAGTCTCCAGAACCTATTGGTTCTCAAGGCTGACTGTCATCCCCCTTGCAAAAGAAGGTGTTACAGGATGGACAAAGTTCAATTTTTCCAAACCATTGTCAGTTTTATATATGACCTTAGAGCATGATTCTAAAAATTCTTCCAATAACACGGAATGTGCTCTTTTTAAGAAATGTTCTCTAATGTTGGGTCTTTTTCTTGATCTCTTTCTAGGACCATCTCTGAGTCAGCAAGGTTGCACACTTACTCAGGAAAGAAAACTGTGTCACTATTCGTAATAACTGTGTCCCTGGGTTTTATAAATTTGAAAACTCCTTTCACAATCTTTTAAACTAAAGGTTAACAGAAGAAGTGGCAGAATTTTTTTCCTAAGATTTTAAAAAAGATATTTTTTTATTGATTTCAGAACAGAAGGTAGAGGGAGGTAGAACATAATTAAGAATAATTGATTGGATGCTTCCTGCATGCTCCCTACTGGGTGCTGAGCCTGCAACCTGACTCAGAATCAAATCTTGACTTCCTGGTTCATAGGTTGACACTCAACAACTGAACCACACTGGCTAGGTTTTTCTAAGATTTTTGAACCTCTACATTGTTTTATAGAAACATATAAACAATATGGATCTTTAAACATAATTTACATATGGCATGATTCCAGTTTGTCAAAAAATTTGTGTAGTTAAGTATACGATTAGAAAAAATGTCTGAATGAAAATATTAAAAGCTATCAACTCTTCATAAATATAGTTTCAATGATCATTTTGTATTTTCTAAAATTATTAAAGAATTTTGTTTTTATAATAAAAGTTTATATTTTATAGAAACATATAAGCAACATAGGTATTTAACATAATATAAAATGTTTATAAAAAACAGAAAAATATCTGCACCATTTATATATTCTATAAATATATAGAATTTATAGAGTAAAAATTAAATATGTCACAAATTTATTTGGAGAGTAAGAAAGGGCTTAGCATTAGAAATATCTGTTGTGCATAATTCTTCTTTATGAGCAATGGGACATTTCCCTGTGAGCTTTGCTCTTCAGACTCTATTATTTTTCAGAACGACAATATTAAAAAATTCAGTACTCATTATCTCTTTTTTCTTCAAGACAATGAATGTCCTATAAAACCAATTTAGGGACATAGATGTGGTTGACTTGTGAAAGAAAGATTACGATCATGGCCACTAAGCATGAGGGCCATCTGGATGGGACCAGCGCTTCTCTGTAGACCATGATTGTCATCAGTCGCCCCTTTATCACAGAGCCACATCTGACAGATTTCTAATATAGACAGCCACCTGCAAGCAGAACTCTGCCCAAACCCAGCTGAGCTTTCATTCTGTGGCTTTATTCTCTTGTATTTCCACATCCAGAGAGCAGCTCTTCTCCTGATGTCAGCTTCTGAATTCCCTGACTTACCATTAGCCTTAGGCAACTGCAGTGAAGGGTCCAATAACTTCCAAAAACCTGTGGCACTGGAGGCATTCAAGTCTTTCCTGGGTCCCTCACTCTTCATTGCTTTTCATTTTCTTTTCTCAAACCACATTTACTTTCAGGCACTTTCTTCCACTCAATCTTATTTCTCAGTATTTAAACTCCCCAGTATATTTACATTTAAATTGAGTGCTGAGGTCTTTTGGTATTTGAAAAAGCTTTTGAGATTTTTAATGAACTTCTAAAAGGTTCTTGAATTGATATTTTGCCAAGAGTAGGTCTATTCTGAACAACAGAAAGTTTGGGTTCAGTTTAGTACTACCCATCATCAATCCAGGACAAATTGGCGCCTTCTAAAATCTGCAATTGTTTCCCTGCTCCTTAGCCTCACACTAAAGGCCTCTGCTGATGGGCCCTGCCTCCCATGTCAGGTTCCTCTGCTCCTGCCGAGCCATGTACGATCATGTTGTCATTATCTTGTCTTGTCTCTTACTTTCCCTTGGCCTGGGACTTCCTCCCCCTTTTAACAACTACCTTTCCAAAGTTCATGGGCTAAGTTCAATATCAATTCTATCATGAAATTTCTATTTTGCCTCTGGAAAATTTAGGGAAAAATACATGCATTCATCTCCGAAATGTCTGATTTGGTGTTTTACCTGAAACCTCAGAAGCCATAGGAGTAAGGCACATGTAACAGAATTTTATTTCCATAAAGTAAAGCTTATTTCTTTCCTGTGACAATTGTGTCAACAAAGTCATGTTTATGAAGTTTTTGAGGTGTAATCAGAGTCTTTATTGCTTTGCAAGTTAGGGAATGTTATTTACTCTCTCGATCCCAGAAGTCTCATCTGAATCTTACGTTTAGTAATAGGCACTTCTGAAAATATAGTGAGAGGGATTAATTGAGGAAATCTATGTAAAATGTCAGAACATTGTTAGGAAAATATCAACAGCTCAGAAAAAAAAATTCATTATTTTTATTAACAAATATTCTCACCCCTTCTCCGTGCTTATTTGAATAAAGTTTGTGTAGAATTAGATGCACCTGTGTAGGTTCTTCGCCTTCCTTAAACATTTTCTATACTGGATAACAAGGGTCATATTCTCACAAAGTCAAAGACCACGTGTGGTATGTTATAAACTGTCAATACACTATATATTCAATACAATAAAATTAAACCTACAAAACAATATAAATTTTGATATATTTTAATGGCTCTATACTCACTGTTATTTCAAAACTTCAACAAATAAAACTACTAATGAATGTGAATGACAACGTATGTCATTGAAATGAAAATGACTATCACCTACCTTCCACTCTACTGCTTGTTTTGGAAAATGAAAAAGGACCCCCCAGATAACATACTGGTCCATTTAACTTCTGGCTGCTTTAGTTTTGTTTGGAAGGCAGACTACAATAGAGTGTGTGTTATAGACAGATGACATTTCTTTTTCTAATTTAGATGAAAGAACTATGAAATATTGATATTTGGTGGAACATACTAAGCTGTTCCAAGCAAAGACTTTTGATCCTGAATGTAGACCTGCCAGGACTCTGTATTCCAGATTGATAGATGATATTGTCAGCATCATATTTTCATTATTTTTTGTTCTCCTGTTCTATGCGCCAAGCCACCATTAAATCACAGACACTAAATGTTGAATAAATTCAAACACCTATGAATTAGAAATGAGTTCTTTTCTTTTATATTCACTTTTTGCATCCCATGCTACATTTTTTATCATTCATCTGGTTATGTTAGTCTCTCATTATATCCCTCTTTTTTATCTTTCTCTAAGTTCCTTATATTTTAAAACAGACAGGATAGAAAAACAACATGGCTCTGAGCTGGAAGCCTAAAATCCTAGTCTTGGTTTCTGATCTGCTTTCTATTTGCTTTATGATCTTGAGAACTGGGTTTTCTCACCTCTCAATAAAAAAAAAAAGTACCAGGTTTTCTCTAAATTCCTTGCAACTCTAATTCTATTATTTTTTTATTTTTATCTAGAGATTTGTCCCCTTGATACTCTGTTCTGAAAAATAAGTCCTGTCCCCCAACTTCTTCTTTTTTTTACTTGAGAAGTATTTTAATTAAGTCTCTTCTTTACCTTCTACTCAGGATTGTTTTAAAGAGTAATGAACTAATCTGCATTAAATATCCTACCATAATCTCATTTTTTAATCCATGTTTTGTTTTGCCTTCTCCCCTTTCCTTCTACCATCCATGCTTTTATTCTTCTCTCTATTCAAAAGCCCTCTTTGAAACCCCCATTACTTAATAATCTAAAATGTAATTCATTAGTGAAATCTTTCATAAATTAATTCAACAGATATATAGCAATAATGGGCTAGGCACTGGGTTATTTCTCTGTTTTGAAGGGCTCAATAAATAAAAGTCACATTCTCTGCCTGAGCTTGAAAGTAGTTGAGACATAGATTAAAGAAACTGAGAAATGAAGATCAAAACATCTTGATAAAGCTGTTGTAAGATGCTACTTTTATTCTGTTAGCCAACTGACCAAAGGGGGAAAGTGATATTTCCACAAATCCTTCTCCCAAATTCAGCCAGCCGCTGAGTTTCTTTTCTGTCATTGGGAAAGAGTAAATGTGAGAGTAGAACTGAGGAGAGGACAAGAAAGAGGCCAGTGTTACTAAGGCAGGTCCTGCCACTGAGCAAAATGAGCAGTGGGTGTGGTTAGGGATCCTAGTGTCCAACACCACAGGGACTGGAGACAGAACAGTGAATAAGACAGCCAGAGCATCATTCTTATGCAGTGTGTAGTGTTTAGAAGAAGACAGAGTTTGAAATGTAGTTGCAGGCATGAAAAACTTGTGGCCCCGGCCCACTGGCCATGAGTTTGACATACTTGTCGGATGCCATAAGAGTGTAAGGGGTCCCTATTTTATCAAATATGTGTCAGGAAGGGGAAATAACTTTGGTCATTGTTATGAAGATGGTAATCCCTTCTGTCATTATTATTGCAGCAGACAAATTAGATACCCCAGGCCCTGAATTATAGTCTCTCATCTTAGTAGTGGGAACTTCAAGAGGGTGAATGCCGCTGATGGCAACAAGAATAAGGTGGGTGGGTGGATTCCTGTCAGATGGTTTTGCAGAGCACACACCTGTTGCAGGAGGTAAGACTTACCTTGCATTCTCCCTTTGGATAGAGAATGCTAGTTGCTGAGGACATGACTAGGAAGTCCCAAGTACATCTATTTACCAATAGGTATATCCAGCTAATTTTTAGTTTTGGGGTTGTGCATGTAATTATAGTAATTAATTAACGAATTGGCTAAACGAATAAAATATAGTCAATGAGGGCCATGCATGGTGTAATACGTGTACTATGAACCAAAAATTATAACTCAATTATGTAAACTTGATGTCTAAAAATATCCATGACTGAACGAAGATGCTGTTCTTCACCTGCAAGATTGGCAAAAAGCCAAGAGTTGGAGGCTATTTATGCAGTGATAATGAACTTGCAAGTGTATTTTAAGTGAGATGCAGAAGGGTATGCATAGTATGCATGCATAATGCTTAACATTTACATAAAATGGTAAAGAAAGGATATAAAGACATGTTTGTGTGTTTATAAAATATCTCAGAGGGAATAAAGACACATATAGAATTTAGCTGCACTGATTACCTTCTTCTGGTCACCTTTTGAATATTGAAATCTGTGGATATTGTTGATTAAAAAAGAAATAAAACTTGGTCGGCCAAGCGAGAGAAATCTCCATAAAGTCAGCTTCATGTATTGAGGAGGTTTATTTTTCTCCATCTCTAGTGCTTTTCTTTCTTTCTTTCCTCCCCTTTCCTTTCTTGTTCTTTCTTCTGCTTTCTTTTGTCCTGACTTCCCTTCTCCCACTTTTCTTCTTCCTCCATTTCTCTTCATTCCTTCCAACTTCATACCTAGAGATTATGAGATATTATCAGAAACTTGGGCTACAGCCCAGCTGCCCTGTTTTTAAAGGGTTGTTTTCTGGAAGCTTATCTGGGGCTCTAAACACTTGCCCTTGAAAGTGTACCTGCTGAAACCTTTGCGACTGCGATTGCCTCCAGGTCATTGCTGTCCCTTGACACTGACTCCCTCTATTCTTTCCTTTGACACAGGTCACTTGGAGAGCTGGGCTCAGTTCCCTCATTGCATCATCTCTCTTTTGATCCTCTTTTAGAACATGGTTTTCTTCTAAATATCACTCATGGTCCTCTAAAGTGCTTTCTCTTCCTACTGTCTCCTCTATTTTAATGCCCAGAATCATTCTCAGTACTATGCAGTGCAAACTTTTTTTTACAAATTTCTAATCTGAAACTAAGATGGCCCATGCATATTTAATGTATTCATCCGTAGGTTAGACAGAGAAAAAACAGTTGTTTATTGGAAGGCTCCTCTGCTCCAGGTCATATATTGTGCAATGGAGTGACAATGACTAATAGGGTATGAGCCTTGACTTCAGGGAGAGCATGATATGAGTGCGTGCAGGGCAAGGGGTGGTAAGCAGATGTGAACATGCAGCATCTTATAAGTATAGTAACAGGACATCACTGTATAAAGAGGCAGTATAGAGGAAGCTGCTGTTAGCACTGCTTGGAAGCATGAGAGAAATCTTCACAGGGAAGAAGACCCTTTATTTGGATATTTAAACAGGAATAAATGATGTAGTGATGGGGGAAAGAAGCCTAGGCAGAGGGAGTAGCATGTGCAAAGGCATAGAGACACAAGTGCAGTGGAATGCTGCGGGTGGAGAACTTAAGTTTTAAAATATGGATGCTATTTAAAAACTCTCTCATTCACATCTGCCACTAGATCTCAAGTCCCCCCATAAGTGTTGTGGTGTTGTTTTTTAATCTCTATTTTAACTTTATATCTTTATTTCTCTCTATGACTGCACATTTCTTCTCCTTGGGATTCTCCTAAAATCTGGAATTCCTCTGTAGCTCTGATGCAGGTGATTCTATGATCTCTTTGTGTCACAATGGCATATTTTGCTATGTTCCCAAATGTACCTATTAAGGTGAGCTTTTTATATAAAATACTTTTTTTTTTCCCCATTGAGAAAATCCTGAAATCATCCTTGAAAATTGTGAGTTTGTCCTCTCTCTTGCACCTTTTCTCATTAGCTTGGTCTTCTTTATTCATTTATCATTTCCTTTTATTATATACTAGAGGCCCGGTGCACGAAATTTGTGCAAGGAGTGGGGGTGGTGGGTGGTGGTGGTGTCCCTCAGACCAACCTGCACCCTTTCCAATCAGGGACGCTTTAAGGAATGTCCAACTGCCCGTGGGATCCACTGTTAGGATCGGACCTAAACGAGCATTCAACGTCCCTTTCATAATCTAGGACTGCTGGCTCCCGACCTCTCAAATGCCGATTGCCCCTAACCACTCCCCTGGCAGCCTGATAAATGCCTAACTGGTCCTGTGCTGGCCTGATTGCCCCTAACTGCCCTCCCCAGACCAGGATGGCACCCCCCAATTGTCCTCCCCTGCAGGCCTGAGTCCCCCACAACTGCCCTCCCCAGCAGGCCTGGGTTCATCCCAACTGTCCTCCCATGCAGGCCTGGATCCCCACCAACAGCCCTCCTCTGCCAGCCTAGTTCCCCCAACTGCCCTCCCCTGCAGTCCTGGGTCCCTCACAACTGCTTTCCTCTGCAGGCCTGGGTTTCCCGCGCCCCGCCCACCCCCCCACCCAGCTGCCCTCCCTTGTAGGCCTGGGTCCATCCCAACTGCCCTCACCTACAGGCCTGGGTCCCCCTCAACTGACCTCCCCTGCAGGCCTGGATTGCCACCAACAGCCCTCCTCTGCCAGCTTGGTCACCCCCAACTGTCCACCCAGGCAAGCCTGGTCTCCCCCCAACTATCCTCCCCTTCAGGCCTGGGTCCCTCACAACTGCCCCCTCCCCCAGGCCGGGTCCCTGGCACCTCCTTCCCAAGTGGGAGCAGTGCCAGCCAAGTGGGGGGTGGGGCTCAGAGCCGCTGGGGTGCAGGGCCTTTCCGCCCCACAGGCCAAGTCCCTGTGCCTCCTTCCCCAGCGGGTGGAGCTGAAGTGGAGCTCACAGCGCTGGGGTGTGGGGCCTTTCCACCCCATAGGCTGGGTCCCTGCATGCCTCAGACCCACCACGGCCACTGCCTGCAAAGCATCAACCACCACCTGCCCAGCCCATTCTGCTGCCTGCTGGTTCCCATGACTCACCCACTGCTCTCTCCGTGGCTCCCAGCCGCCATCTTGGCTGGGTTAATTTGAATACAGCCACTCTGATAGGCTGGTGGGTGTGGCTTACCCGTCTGGAAGAGACAGTTAATTTTAATATTACACTTTTATTAGATTAGATACTAGAGGTCTGGTGCATGAAATTCATGCACGAAGTGGGTGTGGGGGGTGGGGGTGGTGTCCCTCAGACCAACCTGTACCCTTTCCAATCAGGGACCCCTTGAGGGATGTCCAGCTGCCCGTTTAGGCCTGATCCCACCAGATATCCTTTTCATAATCCAGGACTGCTGGCTCCCAACCTCTTGCCTACCGATTGCCCCTAACCACTCCCCTGCCAGCCTGATCAACATCTAACTGCTCCTGTGCTGGCCTGATTTCCCCTAACTGCCCTCCCCCTGCCAGGATGGTCCCCCCAAACTGTCCTCCCCTTCAGGCCTGTGTCCCTCCCAACTGTCCTCCCCTGCAGGCCTGGGTCCTTCCCAACTGCCTTCCTCTGCCAGCCTTTTTCCCCCCCAACTGTCCTCCTTTGCCAGTCTGGTCCCCCCCAACTGTCCTCCCCTGCAGGCCTGGGTCCCTCCCAACTGCCCTCCCTTGATGGCCATCTTGTGGTGGCCATCTTTGACCACATGGGAGCAGCCATCTTGTGATGGTCAATTTGCATATTACTTTTTTATTAGATAGGCTGTGTGTGTGTGTGTGTGTAAATAAATGTATTTGTTGGGAAAAACTGAATATTGTCATTGGATTACCACCATGAGTTTGTTTCTTTTGTTCCTACTGTTCCATCCACAAAGTTGAGCTTTATTTAAAGTATACTTTTATTGATTTCAGAGAGAAAGGGAGAGGGAGAGTTAGAAACATCAATGATGAGAGAGAATCATTGATCAGCCACCTCCTGCCCACCCCTTCCCTGGGGATTGAGCCCATACCTCAACATGTGCCTTTGACCAGAATTGACCTCAGGACCCTTCAGTCTTAGGCTCTATCCACTGAGCCAAACCAGTTAGGGCCACAAAGTTGAGCTTTGATGACTGTGGCTGAAACTATGACTTCACTGTTCATCAAGTCAGTGTAACAGTAGGCTTGTAAGAGTCACACGGTGCCTTGTGAACTGCAGCCCTGTCAAGCCAGTGTGACTCACCTGTCATGTTTAATACACCAGGTTGGGACATGTGTGTCCTTCATTCTCATGCTGTTGCAGACAAGGATCACACTAACATTATAATTGCAAAATTGTGTTTATATGTTAATAAACTGTAAGCCTTCACCCTATTTACCCATGTCTTTGGCCTTCTTGCCCTTGAGTTCTTTCTGTTGTTGGAAACAAGATAAGTCCTTCTCAAGTACAACTATAATTTGCCCACCTCTGAATTAAAAAAAAACACAAACTTTCCATAACTTTTCCACTGAACATGGAGCCTGAAGAATTGACATCATACCTTGTCTCCTTCACCCCAAATCCATGTGACCTTGGGAAATTCACTTAGATATCTATAAAATGAACCGATTATCT
The DNA here is from genome assembly GCA_004026665.1 of Murina feae. Lineage (NCBI taxonomy): Eukaryota > Metazoa > Chordata > Mammalia > Chiroptera > Vespertilionidae > Murina > Murina feae. The sequence continues at coordinate 9,301 of PVJC01031574.1, read as the reverse complement.
GAGTGTTCTACATAATTATAATGAAGATTACTTTCAAACTATGTTAAATAACTTGCAAATGCTAGCATGATATTCAATTTAAGTTATAATTTTTTATAAGATGAAACTCAATCCACTATTCCATTGTTCAAAGCCTCTATTAGGTTCCTACTTACATCTTCAACTTTTTATCTTCTTACATCTAAAGGAAAAATCTTTGTGCAGAGGGCAGAGCACTGGCAACTGTCATTTACGGTGACCCATTATAATTGTGATTGTGAATGCAGTGTCACAATGACCTATCACAATGGATCCTGTCATTCTGAAGCCACATGAGCTCAGAGGAGCACTACCACAACACGATTAACATGCTTACTCTTATAAACATACTTAACTTCCGGTTTTATTTCTCAAATTATACTAGTTATAAATTTAAAAATCTAGCAAAAGATAAAATCATGCTTTGTATTTCTTTAGAGGGTCTCCTTGTGCTTAGCAAAGTCTTAGATACTAACTTCTCAAGCTCAATATATCCAAAGCAAGAATGCATTGTTTTCTTGCCAAGGCACTATTATATTCTCAGTTTCAGCAAGTAGTCTCAATGCCCTAACATTAGAAACATTTATGGAGTTTTTCCACTCTTTCCATTTTTCCCTCTCCTTTCCACATCTTTCAATCCCAGATCCTATTAATTCTACTGACTAACTTTGAAATGCTCCCGTTCACTATTGCTACACTTTTTTGAATTTAGATCTTCAAAATTTCTTTTCTGGATGATCGCCTCAGTCTCCTGTCTGCTCTTTCCCATTTCAATTTCTTTTCATTGCATTATTCCATCTGTCGCCTAGTTACCAGAATGAGTATTCTCAAATGGAATTCTAAAATGACTTTTTCTTACTTTAGGGTGAACTATACTTTAACCATGAGTCTGGGGCCAAATTATCTGAGACAGATTCTCACAGCTGTTATCTCTGTGACCTCAGTGAAATGATCTTCTAGTTCCTTAGTTTCTTCATGCAATGGCCATGAGGATGCACCTCTTAGATCTCTGACTGCAGAGAGAATAAATGGATTAGTGATCCCAGATGGTGCACTCTGACATATAACCCCACATTCACACAGAGGCTGTGCATTCCCCAGGCTCTGCAAATAAAGGACTGAAAAGAGTAGAGCTACTACTACAGTCCCTTCCTGGAACACAGGACTCCTCTGATCACATCTCCTCAGTCTTTGGCCTGAGGACTCCCCATTTGCTCCATGGAACTTCCTCAAACTTATTAAAGTTTTAAACTCTTTCACTTAATATTCCTCCCTTTCTTCCTTCTGACCTTTGCAAAGGTTAGACCAGCACTGTGGTCTGATAGCTCTCTTGGCCTGTCTTGATCCTTCTTCATTTTCTTTCTAGGGTATTTTCCTAATTGATCTCTTGCATGTTTAACTTTATCTTGACATTTGCTTCTGCAATGATCTAGATAATTACAATTCATCTGTAAAATAGATGTAATAATAATACCTACTTTGTATAATTATTATGAGGATCAAATATTATATAGGTATGAAATATGAGCTTGTAGCATCTATTTGGTGCATAAAATAGTTTGTTGCTATTATCATCATTAATTTGCTACTCATTCAATGTATCATACTTTTTCATGGATCAATAATTGATGAAAGAGTGTGTTATGTCCTCTGCAAAAACAACAACCACTTTTCATTTCAACTATGCAAAATAGTAGTGATCCTTAGGGGTCCAACTCAGAAATTATTATCTTTGCTATGCCTTCTTTAACTCACCTAATTTTTTTCTCCTAGAGTACTATGTACTTCACTGTTCTACCACTTAAAATAGCATTAATTCCATATGGTTTGGGCAACTAATAATTTAATTGTTGCTACTGCTAGAGCCTACATCATTTAATGACTTGTACTTTGTCACATATGTTCTTGATGTCTGTAGTACTTTGCAGAAAATCTTACACATTTTAGAGGTTAACATAGTAGGTTTAAAAATGTACTGAAGAAAGAAATGCTTGTCCATGTGCATTATGTTGATTTGGTAGTATACAGGAATATAAGAAGCCACGCTATTATTCACCTTGGGACATCTTAACTAGAATCTGTAACAGTTGGAACTTGTTAAATTTTTCACTATCAACCAAGTTGAATAGGTGTCCTTGGTTTTAGTGCTAAGGTACTCCTAATAAAAAATACAGCTATTCTTTCATAAATCACTTCGTCCTTCTACAAGGCTATACCAGGCTGTAATTCAAAACTAAGTCAAGCAGACAGTACCAAAAATTCAATGTTAGTCTTAGTTTCATATTTTTAACTTGATTCTTCCACAAGGAAATTAATGAGAAAAGTCTTGAGAAGGTAAGGCTGAGGCAGCATAGCTCCTTCACATCTGTCTAAATCACGTGCCCCATATTTTTGTTCAGATGATCCTACTTTTAGTCTGTGTATTCACAGATGTAATTATGCCTTCTTATATCAGCATTGGCAGATGAGGAATGATACTTAAAATAAACTTTCCATTTATATTTAGTCATTAAACAACTATTTATTCAGCACCTACCAGGCACATGTCTAAGCACTCAGGAAATATTAGCATCAAAACAGACTAAAACAAAACAAAACAAAACAAACATCCAAGCTAAAACTCTGTTGTCTTCATGGAGATTACATACTGGTTAGGGACAATAAATAAAATAAATAGATAGGGTGTAATATGATCAGTACTATGGAGAATAGTGGAAAAGTAAAGCAGAAAAGGAATACAAATTTTTAAGGGTCCAAGTAATGTAATAATTTTAAAATACAGTGATAAAGAAAAGCTTCATTGGGAAGAGGGTATTCAAAAAATAACTAGATGAGTGAATCAGTAGGTGTCATGGGAATAACATACCAGACAGAACAAAGATCAAGTGCTGAGTTCCTGTGATAGAAACTTATCTGAAATAGTCCTGCAACAACAGGAAGTTGTGGTTGTTGGAACAGGAATATAAAAAAGAGAAGGTGGTAGAGTTGAGGTCAGAGAGATAAAAGAGTTAAACTGAGGACATGCTAAGGATTCTGCATTGTGCTCTGAATGAGATGAAGAGATAGTAGAATATTTTAATATATTTTCAAAGGTTTCTGTGTACACATCTAGAATCAAAGACCTTTATATTGTGTTGTGTTCTCAGTAGGAATAACCCATAGATCTAGGAACCAAGGGCTAAAAACAGGTATGGCACTCTTAGCATCGCTCCCAGTGATTCACTTGGAGAATTTGAGCTACTTATTCCTGCAGTTGTAGGCTCTGAATTGTTACAGCTCCTAATTCCTAAAGGAGGGATACTTCCATAAAGGGACAAACAAGAGTTATAGACTGAGCTATGGTTATGCCTGGGCACTTTAGGTTTCTTGGATCCTAGGACCAGCAGGCAAAAAGAGGAATCACTATCTTTATAGAGATCACTGAGCCTGGTCATAAGAAGGAGGTAGAGCTTCTTTTATACAATTGAGATAAGTAGGAATCTGTTTGGTGTCCAGGTGATCCATTACCTAATTGTGATGGTAAATAGATAAGAGCATAAACTCTGGCCTGGCAAGAGAAGAGTAACTAGGGACTCATATCTTCCAGAGGGTGGTCTTTGTCTTACCATAATGTAAACCTCCAAGCCCAGCAGGGGTGGTAGCTGAAGGTAAAGATGATGTAGGTTGGATAATTGAGAATGGAGATGATGAGTATCAGTATTTCCCTGAGGCTAATTGTTGTGGTCAGAGTTGTAGCTTATCTCACTAACATTCTTCTTTTAAGTTACCTCTCAAGAATTCTTAACAGGCTCAATAAATATTATATGAGTGACATAAGGGATGGACTTGGGAAAACACGGTGATACATGATTAAGATATATCTTCAAAGAAGGACTTATTTCCTTAGCTTCTAGCCATGCTATGAGTCAATAGCTTTCAGGGTCAGAACCTTCGGTCTTGCCTCAGAGATCCATTTTGCTCAAAGTCGTGTTCTTCCCAGGAAACCTATATTAAATGGCAGATTAAGGTATAAGTACAAAGGTATTTCAGTCTATTGTGAGAAAGCTCTAACAGGGAATCTCCTTCCCCTTCCCCTCCCCACCCCAGAGCTATGTGGTCTGAACTCAGTTTATCAAGCCTGTCTCAGCTCTACCTGGTCCTTTTCCTTCCCCTCCATTCCACAAGTGTTGGTTACAAGGAGACTCTATAATAAACATTCTGATCGGTAAACGTTGAGTCTGTTTCTCCAGAAATTCAAGCTGTGACAGATAGTGGAGGACTTCTGTTCCATGAGTGGTTATTTTATTTTGCTGAATACTCAGATTGTTTTCAACATTTAAATCCTAGACATGAGTGGGCAAGTTGAGGCTGGGAATAGCAAAATTGGCCCAGTCTAAAATAGTTAGAAAATGTGGGATATCCTGGAGATAATTTTAGAGGGAAAAATAGGAGACCAGAGAAGGACAGGTAAATCAGATTATGGTATGAGACTGGGACTAGATGGCGTGGAATAAGCCACTAAAAAGTTGTGGTGACTTGGCCAAAGAAATGGCTTTTAGTAACAAGGGTATCTGACATGCAAATTTACACTGTTTGTTTAATCATATGTAAAGTATTCCTTCATCTTTAATAACTAGTAACGTTTTTCATGTACAGAAGCTTTTCATGGTAAATTTTTTTGAAAAGGGTCATATCTGGATAAATAAAGTATAGGACAGGGAGAAAGATGATGCATTAATGTATACATTTATTGAAGTCAGGAGCTCAGAGTTATAGGTGACCATGGTAACATAAGCCCCCATAAGGGTGCTGGGATTTAATCTTATATAAATCTTATTCAATATTGGAATTTTATCTGTTTATTTGCTTGTTCTATCCTCTATACTGTGTTTCCTTGTGGACAGGGATAGGACCCCTAATACAACACATTGTCATGTTACTAATTAATACTCCTTAAATGTTTGTGTAATAAATGTATATGGGCATAAATGAATTATTTTGTTGTGCAGACATCTGCCTCCCCACTGAAACCTTTCCTTAACAATACTCTTCATTTCTTGGGTGCAGTGGGAAAACAGAAAATAAAGTTGATAAAGACAAGATAGTATTTTTCTATGCATTACAAAGAACACAAAAGCTACATTAGGAGAGAATAGCATCTTGGCTATGGTACTCCCTTTGTCCCTCAGAATCTCAAACACAAGAGAAATAAAATTTGGTGGAATATGGTGTTTGGTTCAAACACTGAATTAAGTTGGGATCAGAATAGATGATCTTTAAGCCCCATTTATTCATAAGAATTTGCAATTTCATGATTCCATAATATGATGTTTGCTATCTTGTCAAATAATCAAACATTTTCTTGTGGGAAGAGAAGTGGTTTGGATTGAGATAAGTTCCTATAGAGTTCCACCTACTCCTTCTTTCCACACAGACTTATAGTGGGCCAGATGCTTCTCCTTTTCATTTCCATGTAGGTGGCATTTTCAAATATAGAAAACAATTTTGTAAACTCCCTGCTGTTTCTGTTCTTCTCAGGCTCTGCAGAGGCCCAAGTAATTTATGAGAAAACAGCACCTGTGTTTTCACCAGGAATGGCTTTCACAACACAGGAATTTCAAATGAAGGGCATCTACCTCATTAAAGTTAAATGAAAAGAAAATTCTCCATTTCCATAAAATGATTGCTGAACACACTCAAAACCTATTTTTTTTGTCCCATAAAAGCACTAAACCAGTTTAAACATTTCATACCAGGCTCCTCCCTTTAAGCAAAAAGAAGACAGTAGGTTCAAGAGGAAGAAATTCTAGTGTTCAAGTATCAGAGGAAGAAATTGTATCAGAGGAAGAAATTCTAGTGTTCAAGTGTTCTGAGGATTTATCCAACCAGGTTGATTCATTAGTGCAACAAAATTTTGTGTTGTACTCATTCACTCATTGAACAACTATTGATTCATTTAGTACCAATATATCAGAAATCATCATAATAAATACATGCATTTTATTGGTGGTACACAGTGAACTTTTAGTTCCACATGGAAGATTAAATACATGAGTTTATCTCTGCTTTCATCTAAATTTTACATTGAAAACTATGGCCTGTGGACTGACCACTTTCTTTTCTGAAAAAAAATTTATTGGAATACAGGTACAACTATTTATTTATTTGTGTATTGTTTTGTGGTGATGATCAGAAAAGTAAAAGTCTGGCTATATAAAGAGGATACTCTATACATATACTTGATAGTTGCTAAGATGGTAGATCTTATAATCCTCATAAGAATACAAATTTATAATTATGCATGGTGATACTTTAGATTTACTGTGGTAATAATTTTGCAATATAAATATATATGCATTGTATCACTGTTGTATGCCTCATGCTCAATATCAGTCAATCAGTCAATAAACTAATAGTGATAGTGGTGTGGAAAGAGGATTTAAGAGGGAAAGACAGACAATGTTTGGGAAAAATTTTTAAAAGATTATAAATGCCCAAAAGATCATTTTCAGACTCCTAGATAGATTATCAGAAAAGTAAAAACCTTAGAAACATTTCATTTTTCAATTTTTAAAGAAGAATTCAATCCATATTATATGCTATTTTTGAGATGTATAGACAACATACTCAAAAGAATAGCTGATTTTATCTTGTACATGAAGGTAAATAGCCAAGAAAGGTTCATCAGGCTCCTTAAAACCCTGGGAATGGTCATTCCTAAAAAATAGCCTGCTATCCCTTGGAGAACCAGATTTGCTCCTTTTTAAAATCCTCAGCAGTTTTGCAGAGATCTGCAAGTTCATTATAATCTCTAATAGCTTCTGACTAAACTGTTTTAGTAAAGCTGTGGAATTAAAAAACATCACCAGTGCACAGTGACACCTGTGATGTATTTTCACAGGTTGTGCACAGAGAATACAGAAGCTATAGACACCTGCTCTATGGCATGCTCTTCCACCTCCAGTGCAAGCCCTACTCGAACAGACCTCTGAGATCAGAAATCGTTTAGCATCTGGTTCTGGCAATATGCAAAGAGGGTATAGAGAGGTTCTGAATGGCTGTACCCAAGTGTCTACATAAAAGAAAATCTTTAGAACTCCTCACTATAAGTTTTGGTGTTTATGATAATGTGGGCAGATGTTTAGAGACATCACAAAAACACACACCATGTTTCATGTTATGTTTGCCCAGTGTCTTACAACTTACAATGTAAGTCCATGCAATTCATTTACTCAATCGTCAATAAATTATTGAGTTCCAGAGTGTGCACCACTCTAGCACTAACTTTCCTGCCTTTCTCTTTCTCCTGGTCATTGTATTGTGCCCATCTAGATAATCCAGAATAATTCTTCCATCTCAAGGTTTTTAACTTAATCACATCTGAAAAGTTTCATTTGCTATGTAATATGTTGTGTTGAAAGATTCTGGGGATTAAGACACACATATCTTTGGGGCACTATCATTCTGTCTATTACCACAACTTTCTGACTTCAATAGTTTTCAGAGAATATGTTGATTTGTCAATATATTTTAGAATTTAAAATGTGTTATTTTAATTTAGCAATTCCAGTTCTGGGCCATAATGATATTTACCAAGAAATTAATTGCAGAATTAATTATGTATTTACTTGTTTACACATTTATTATTTATTTACTTCTGCTAAAATGTAAGTTCTTTAAATGAAAAAATTTTACTACATGGATCATTGTCTTATCTGAAACTCCTTGGATAGTGCCTGAATTTACTAGGAACATAACAAATAATTATTTTCAGAATGAGTGAATAAAGTGAGTGAATACAGTCATTAAAAAGAATGAAGTATATATAAGTACACTGAGATAGAAAGATGCCTAAGATGAATTGTTATATGAATGAAAGGGCAAGATGAATATGTAAATATATTATTTCTTGAATAACATTTCATAATGAATATGTTCTCTCTCTCTCTCTCTCTCTCTCTCTCTCTCTCTATATATATATATATATATATATATATATGCATGCACACAAATACACACACAGATATCTATATATATTATTGCAACTATATACAAAAGTATCTAGAAATATAAATGCAATTACATTAACTGTGATTTATTTTTTTCACTTTGTACTGTAATTGAAACTTCTCTCACTTTTGTGACTTAAAAAAAAATCACCATGTTATGTAATCCAGCAAGTCAGTTTCTAACTATATAGTAAAAATAAATGAATAAATATACCCACAAAATAATTTTACAAAATCATCCAAGGTTTGGTAATTATAATTGCTAAAACATGGAAACAACTCAAATGTCCATAAGTAGGGAAATGGATAAACACATGGTGGAACATTTATTCAATGGAAAACCAATAAAAACAAATCATTAATGCACATAACAATATGGATGATTCTAAAACAACGTGTTGAGTGAAAGAAGACAGATGCAAAAGAATACCTACTGTATAATGTCATTTATCTAAAGTTCAGGGACAGGCAGAGCTAATCAAGGATGATGGGGATTGGAATAATGATTGCTTTTTAGGGGGATTAAATGAAAAGGGCAGACAGGGACTTTTGGACTGCAATGTTCTGTATCTTAACCAGATGGAGTTACACTGGTGCATGCATTTGGAAAAATGCATTATGGCTGTACTTTTATGATTATGTGTTTTAGTGCAGATAAATTATGCCTCAATAAATTACTCTGAGCATTAAAAAAATTGCTAATGCAGAAAAATTCAGCCTTACTGATTTTCTCATTTTGGTATTTATGAATAAAATAGTCAACAATCTGTACTTCTCTTCTTGCCTTGTATTTCCCCTACTGCGTTCCAATCATGGTCCCTTTACATTCCTCCTCATGAAGAAAAAGAACAACTTGTTTAAATGACCCATAAGCAAATTCCTCTACATAAAACATGCAGGAAGTCTTTGGAATTATACATATTTGAACAAGAGAGCATTTTGGTCTAATGTATGCAATTCAATATAACACAATGCCTCATGTCTAGGGAATATATTGGCAAAAAATTACTTTTTATTACAAAGCATGATGTCTTTAAGAAATTCTTTATAATTCATTAAAATGGTAACACAGTGTGCTATATTTTGTGGTGGTTGCTGCATTTTCCATAAATGACACACCTTACATTGAATAAATCTATAATTGTTGGGCAATTTCTTTTTTCCAGTTGAACAGCACTTTTGAGACTGTGTTTTTCTGAGAGGTTGTGAAAAGAAAATTGGAAATATCGCATATCTGCTGACGTGGCATAGAAGGGTCCTTTCTCTTACATTTTCTTTTTACCTCTGAATAAAGG